>JAOTQY010000002.1:16247133-16259172 GCA_026413445.1 Dolichallabes microphthalmus
CTAATACTATCATGTGTTTTTCATACTGTATTAATCTCCAAATTCTTTTGCAATTCAATCTGTTCTAGTGAACTAAGATGAGAATGTGTTTTTAATAGAGGTTACAAGCACAAGTCACTTACATGTAAATGTACTTAATGATTTTTTTTTATGAATTTTTAAAAATATATTAAAAATATTTATAAAAGGATACATTTTCTTTAAATTTCTTTTTACATGTTATCTAATGTTATGCTTCCTTTGTTTTTATTCAAGTTTATACAACATACACCCATATTTATTCATTCATCATTTAAATTGCTCATCCATAGGCAGGGATCGCAGGGGACCTGGAGCCTATCCCAAGAGACAGGGTGCCAATCCATTGCAGGGCACACTCACACACACACACACTCACACACACACACACAAACACACACACACACATCACATCACATCACAAAACAAACACACACACACAGGGCAATTCAGGAATGTCAATCAACCTAATCCTCAAATTTTAGGACTGTGGGATGAAACCGGAGTACCAGAAAGAATCCCACTAAGCACGGGGAGAACATGCCAACTCAACGCACACAGACCCACTGCGCCAATTAAACCCTTGAGCCCCGAGGTGCGAGTCCACAGTGCTAACCACTACACCACCATGCCACTACATACTCCAATATAAATCTTTAAATGTAAACATATGAATTCATTCTGAAAAATGACATAATTAGCTGAGGTTTCCCAATGAAATGGCACTTGGAACATTATTAAAATAACATTTAAATAATAAAATGGTTTGAGAGATTCAGTAAAACCTTGTAAAAAAGGGACCTTATGTTTTAAATCCACATGCTACACACATCTTTGGTATTGTAAGCCTTTTTGCTGAGTTTTCATTTGATGTTACACTCTGTTATGCTGTTTGGTCCAGCTGTGCACACACGGAGCCCGATTAAGACAGGAACACACACACACACAACATTTTCAGCACATACACAGACACACACAGACACACAGACCCACACACACTACACACACACACACACAGTGCTCACCCCCAGTCTTGTTTTCAGGTTCATTAAGCCCCAGTGCTCCACAGTTTGGCTGACAAGATGAGGAACAGTGGTGAGATCTCACCCTGCAGGTATCTATGGCGATTATTATTGGGAAAAAGGCACTTTCGTTAGGGTCCTTGTTACAACTTGAGGGGGCTAATTAGGGAGACAAGAACTGCTTGAAAAGGAGTCAGTTACACCTGTGGACTTTTGCTTTAAAAATATCTTCAGAATTTTTGCGAACTACGTTCATCTAATTTTTCTATCCAGAGAGTCCATTTTTTTAAGAGAGACGGAGAAAAGGAAGGAGAGGGAAGTGAAGGACAGACACTGTCAGCCATTTGAAAGGCTTTATGAAAATGATCATCCAATTAGCAGCTATGATCAAATCAGGCGTGAGCCCTCTCTGGAAGACTGGGTAATTTCTTCTCTCGCATGTGGTGTAATTTCACTGAGCTCAAATGAACTCACGAGAGAAAATTCAGTTAGTTTTCTCATCACTGGTAATTAAACTAATACATAGGAAATGCCTATTTGAAAATGCATGAGCCCTAGAAGCCACCTCATTAACATGATATAATTTTTTTGGCAGAAAATGTATCAAACCTATTATCACTGCGGCTATTCGCCTCTCGCTCCTCTCGCTGTGGAAAACCCTGATCAGATGGTAGAAAAGGAAAAAAAACACTATTTGCCCTTTTTATAATGAAGTACAGTTCTTCCTCAGCGGTCTCTTTCTCACACACATTGTTTCTTTATCAGCACTCAGTCACTTCTCTCTAAATGTATCTGTCAGAGGTTTTTATAGCACGATCCTCCCAGATATGCATTTAGCACATTATTTAAAAATAATATTGATTCTTTTTGCTGTGGCATACACAGTGGATGAGATGAGCTGGGATAGTGCTGAAAAGCAAATAAAGTGACGTGAGAGAAATGGGGGGAAAACAGCTGTAGGAGGATTCAAGAGATTTGAGAGCCATAAAATCAAGATAGATCTGATAGTATTTATGTCACTTAATGTAACTGCTGGGTTGGGGCTTTTGTTGAAACATGAGTTAGTTCCAGCGTTTAACCCTACAAAATTAATTTCTGCACCATGGCCAGGACCACTCCATCATCAGCCTCTTTAGGGAGAGTCACTAATGTCATTAGCAGGGAGTTAATGAAATGCAAGGATACACTGCTTAGTTTTACAGATTACAAAAAGGCAAGTGTAAATTTCAGTGTGCGTGACGAGAAGGTGAATCTAGAGAGACTGCTGAATGATACAAGTGTGAGAGCAACGCCAAAAAAGCTGGATCATCAATACTTATCTGTATTTAATGTATTTAATACACACTCACTCAATCATCATCTATTCCGCTTTATCCTGTATAGGGTCGTGGGGTGCCTGGAGCCTAACCCAGGTTACACCCTGGACGGGGTGCCAATTGATTGTTCATTCACACATTATATGCAACTTGGGAACACCAATTAGCCTAATCTACATGTTTTAGGACTGTCGGAGGAAACCAGGGTACCCAGAGGAAACCCACTAATCACAGGTAAAACATGCAAACTTCATGCACACAAACCTGAGGCAGGAATAAAACCTGGACCATGGAGGCGTAAGGCGACAGGGCTAACCAATAGGCCACCGTATTGCTATGCATTTAATACTGCATACAAAATATTTTAGCATATCGGACATTGTAATTCGACCCAAATCATAACTGTACTTGCAATAATAGCATTAAACTACATGTAACTCAATTGCATTTAGAAATTGCTACTGTTCACAGCTGAATGGATAAAGACCATGTTAAAGTTACTAGTGAACTGGGCTGTTAACATGCCACAAACTACAGTAATATCCTGCTTCAGCCTGGCATTATGAGGACGTACATTATTGTGACTATGCATCTTAAACCCCTCCTTCCATTGTAGTCCCCCACAATAGCTAGCCCCGAGCCAAACAGTCCAAGTGGGTGAACACTTATTAGCATGTTAAGAGGAGGAGAAGAGGAAAGAAAAGGGGAATAGATTTTAGTCTAGTCTCTTAAAATGTACATGTTCATTACAGATGCTGACTACTAGAATGCAGACAAGGAAGCACCAGAACAGAAAGCAAAAGGGAGAAAGAGAGAAAGAGAGAGACGGAGAGAGAGAGAGAGAGAGAGAGAAACAGCCTATTGCCGGCAGCAGGGCGATGCAGAACATTAACACTATAATTTACATAAAATTACTTACATACTGCTGCAGTAATTGAATTTGTTTGACCAGTACTGTGCAACTGTGAGGAATAGATTCAGAAAGGCTCACGGGGGAGAGCTGCTTACTCTTCCAGATGGGCGACTTTCCCTCTAAATATTACCCTGAGAAAATGAACAATAGTGACACTATAAAAATCTTGATTTTATTTATGAGCATTTGCTCATACACACACACACACCTGCTGTACACACTCACGTCCGCAGTCTGGACCGGCCGGTGTGTATGACAAACATTTCCAGCACAGGATTTAAATAGATGGTCATATTATTTCATGCATTTTATTTGCACTTGGAGTCTCACATCCTTTATACTAAAATTATTACACACTTTGTATTTGGCTTTCTTAAAGTAATGCACATCTAATATCAATTATGAACTTTAATTATACCGAAAGCTGATGTTTAGTGCTACATTCTCTTGAGTCAAGTTTTTTTTTTCTCCTATTTATTTACTGTATTGTCCTCAGTCATGACAACACCATTTCTGCTATACACCTTAGGTATGCATGAATTTGTTTAACAAGATTCATGTCCCTCTCAGCAATCAGCATTCTGTCAAGCACTTGCCTCTGTCAACAATCTTCTCTTTCTCCCTGTCTATCGCTGTCTATCTGTCCTTCACTCTTCTTCTCTGTCTCTCCACCACGGAACACCTCAGTATCTGTCCCACCCCCTTTCTTTACTCTTGTTACTTTCCTTAACAAATAAATAAGGCGATGCAGGACACTTAAACAGCATTTTTGCCCATGTAGCCAGATTTCTGCCCTTGTCTGATCTCATGACTTGGATCTTCAGAATTTAGCAGAATTAAATAGATCTTATTTTAAAAGGCTGGAGCACCCTTGACAGGTGAGCTGTCACTCCATATCTCTCTGAGCTGGCCTTTAGATTCCACCTGCTCACAGCTAACCCTGTCAGCTGACAGATAAAAATACCCACCACCACCAGAGAAAAGAACTTAATGTCCTATTCACCCCTGTCACCATTCGAAAATTGCTCAATCTTTTTTTTTTTCCTCAGTGACATATTATTATATATTGTTTCCTTGGAAAAAAGCATTCCTGTGTTATTACCATAAAAATATGATAGTTTGAAAAAAGCCACGTAACAGGACATTTAGGCGAGGAGGTTGAGAGGGGAACGATTGTAAGGATGTAATTATTTAAAATAGTCCGCTAATGTGTATTATCATGTCATTAGATGTAAATGAGATGGAGCTAAAAGGCCTGAAGTTGAAGACTTGTGACTTGCCTGAAAAAAGACAGAAAATTAGAGCAGTAAAAAGACACAGGGCGATTTTGATAGCCCTTACGACATATTTCTTTCTGTGAAGCATATGCCAGAGCGTATACTAGCCTTTTGAAGTAGAACTAGTTTTTTTTTTTTATGTCAACTCTGTAATTATCACTAGAAACACATCTTAAATGTATTAAGGCACAGCAACATTGACCACCAAGTAATGACCTAGGGAAAACCCCAATATGTTGGTTTGCTGAAACACTCCAAGCTGGAAATTGTGGTACAGTAGGATTTGATGGCTGAGCCTGATGAGTGAGGTTGAAAGGAAAGAAAGAAGCTTGTGTATTCTAGCATTTGATCCCCAACATGAGCGAGCATCATTCCACTCCAGCAGCTTAATAAGGCTGTCTGGCCTGCCAGCTCTTTATGGCCTGAAGCCCTGTTATCAGAAACATTAGGCTGAATATTAATGTCCCACAGCGAGACGAATACCATTAAGCCTGACTGGTCATTTCTCTCTGTCCTTTCTCACCACTGTACAAGAATTAATGAAATATGGGTAACACATGGGGGGCGGGGGAGCTACTGGACATGAAAGATTTTAGTGATTTTTTTTTCTTTTTCTTTTTTTAAACTTAGCTTGAAGAATAAATAAATGTCATGTTTCTTGGCAGAAAAAAAGAGTCATTGTGGTTACATAGAACAAATACACTGCTGTTCTCATTTCTTATTCCATCAGATTTCCTAAATTAATTCTTCCCACAAGACCTTTGTATGAGGTTAGCTGGTAGAAAAGTGCTAAAAATGACAGTTTGATTACGACCTTCCTTTTTTCTCACTGCCTCAGAAGAGGTTTATATTTGAAGCAAGTCTTGAGCTGGAAAGCACTTATTACTCCCTAAGTGCTGTGGGGTTGCATCCTGGGCAAAGTGAGCTGTTAAGGGATATAATTTGTGCCGAATAGCCAGAGGAGGGCTTTTGATATGCAGAGAAGTCGACCCCTGCACAGCTCCTTTAATTGGGTTTTTAATTTTCCAGGCCATCTGACAATATCAAACATGATCCCTGAGCTTTGCCACAGTGATTGCAAGCACAGTGACAAGACAGTCTCTCTCTCTCTCTCTCTCTCTCTCTCTCTCTCTCTCTCTCAGTGTATATGTGCATGTGTCCAAGGTTTGTGAAGGAAATAAAGAAATTTGAGAAGAGAGTATACATTGGAAAGCTCTGAAAGGAAATTTGTTCAAAATGATTGTGAAGCCCTCCTGTGGTCGAACTCTCTCTCTCTCTCTCTCTCTCTCTCTCTCTCTCTGTCTCTGTCTCCTGGGCAAGGAGCCTGAGGAACAGTACCTCTGGAGTTTTTCTGTTCCCTGTTTGTCCAATCACCAAGACCACACAAAGAGTTTCAGCCTCCTAATCTCTTAACCAAACAAGACAGCAATTACACTTCTTGATAAAGCAGGAACATTTCCATCCTGTCTGACAGTGGAGTGGGTGTGAGAGTGCCTCTATCTCACCGCCAGCCTCGGGTTTGTTTAGATGGGGTTTAGAAAAGGTGAAAGAGTTTTTTTTTTTCCCCCTTGTTCCCTGTTTTTCTACATGAGCCTATTCTGCAGCACCTGCCAGTCAAATGTGTTTTAGTACTGACACCTGGTCTTCTCATAATAACCAGCTTAGCTCAGCATGCAGTGTGCAGAAACTGTGTCAATGAGTGGTAAATATGGCCGCAATGAGATAATGCTACACTATCATAATGAGATTAGGCAGTTTTTGAACCAATAATATTTCACTGAGGCATCAGGTTCAAGTCTGGGGTTGACCCTTTAAACCATTTTGTTACTCTTTGCTTTGTTCTTGTTTGGACCAGTCATGACATTTACTACTGATTTTATTATGGACTATAAAAAATAGAATTTAGGAAAATATTTTTTATTCTGCTTTGTAGAGACCATGAAGCATAATTCTTACCACTTTATATTGTCCTGTGAACGATCCCATATCTCAGTAATAGCTCTAACCCCAGGTTACTACTGTTTCCTCAATATACAGTATATACATAGTAAGATACTCGTGTCTAAAAATAGTCTCTGATATACAGATTTGAAGTCATATTTTATACATTCTTGCTTTCTCTTTGTCATTCACACACACATACACCCAGGAATCTCATTAAAGAAATTGTTAATTGCACCAGGCAAATGTTAATGATTTGAGCAACAAAAGCAACTGCATGTATGAAAAATTTGAATCCACCAAGTAATTATTACATCCAATATTAATTTAATTATACCATTTGTGTAATACAGTAATCTAGGAGGGTTTTTCTAATCACACATGCTCTTGTAATAAATTAGCAGCAGTGCGGGTGCACAGAAGTCACTAGGGGAAACAAGGGATTATCTGCTTCTAGTGGAAAAGCAGCGTTTCATTTGAATGGTAATGTAACTGTTTTCTGCCGACACTGAAAGTTAAAGCATTAAGGATGCTTTTTAGGAGAGGGACGTATTGTATGTTTTAAACTTTGCTAGCTTTCAATGTTAGAATTTGTGCATTCTGAGCTTTAAAAATATATGAATAATTTGTTCAAGGGTTTATTTGTTGCATCGTCTTATAGGAGTACAGTGTAATTGCAGTGTTTGTGAAGATGTAGGCAGAAAGCAGTGGACGAGAGTGCCTTTGTTTTAATCTATTGATTCCAAACTCAGTTCTCTTCCCTCTTCAGCAATAAAGGCCTTTTGATTGACAAGACCATTTTGTCTTTCTTTAGATTTTTTTTTTTTGCATGCATGCATTGAAAGTGTTGTTATTGTCTTTTAACTCGAATTGTTTTGGAAAGTTGTCAGATGAATTGCTCCGTGCAGAATTTCTTTGTGAATTTATTTTCTTCATGTGGTATGAGGAGGTATAATTTAAACCAACACAAGTAAGAACAAACTAGTTAAGTGCTGTATCTTTTCATGAGCAAGTGCTGCATTGCCTGAATTATTACACTTTTGTGGCTGATTTTTTTCTTTTTTTTTTTCTTTTCTTTTTTGGTATGGAGTGGGAATAATGATACATTTCATTGGAAGGGAAGATCTCGTGATAGCGGGGACAGCTGTGTCTGGGCCGAGGTGTAAATCAGCCTTGAAACATGTCAAGGAGTGAGATATCCGACCTAAAATTAGAGAAGGAACCATGTGTATGCATGGCAGGGATGGAGGCGAGGAAAGGAAGAGAGGGAGGGGGAAATGTGTGAGAGGCATGTCCACCCATCCCATTTACTGTAAATTAGACCTCTCTGTGACTCGGGCCCACTTCTCAGGAAGCCGCTTCCTGGAGTCAAAAGTGCAGGGGTATTTATATGATAACACTGTTTCACCATGGCCCAGCCACCCACGTGGCTTTCCACAACTCACCTCTATGTTCTTCCACCGTAATTAAAAAGCACAGTAGGAGAATGTGGGCACATAAATCAGCAGCAACTCACTCTCATATTCAATACTGTACAGATAGCAGCTTCGTTCTGAATTGTCTGGACAAGCACAAGGTTATTCATTCTGCGGGTTAATTCTTTATTGCTTAGGAGCATGAAAAAGCCAATAAGTGGATCATCTGCATATACGTATGGGATTGTATTTGCAAGGAAAAGTTTATTGATTTAAGTGTAAATCTATCATTCACATTAGGTCATGTTGTAAATATAAAACCCACTTATCATTTTACAGTTGGTTTACATACTGTAGGTACTTAAGATGACTTTCTGGGCGGCGTGTTTACTTATTAATTAAAATTGGCTGGGTATAGTTCATTGTCATGAGTTTTTCTTTCATTTTCAGAAATTGTTTTTTTCAATAGCATCTAAACAAGTCTCTCTACAAACAAGCACTTTTCCTGAAGCGCAAAAAAAATATGGGAAAGGAAACGCAGACTGCTGTATACAGACTGTCTTTGAAGCCTAAAAGCTTTCAGGGGGGAATATTATTAGTTAAATAAACCTGGACTTAGTGCTCTTCGCATGAATCAATATTGTGAAAAAAAAATCAAAGAAATTGCTCGTAACATAGCCAAACCTATGTTTTTATTTTATTTTATTGTAGTTATACAGTAGCTAAGGTTTTGCCTCACTATAAAAATCAATTCTACAAATCCTAAATCCTCCATTAGTACAATACACCTTTCCCAACAACTCATTACGACTGTGGAAAAGTCCACTCTTGCTTTTGATGACTGTGACTTTGTTGATGTGATCATGTTAATTGTGTGGACACAATTCAGCTAATAAATTTAGATGGTGTCTGCTTGGCTTGAGGCTCTGTCCCTCCCAAGACAATCATTGCACAGAAATAGGTCACCACAGGTGTTCAAGCTCTATTTATATGCACATAAAAAGGATGAAAAGAAATATATAAATAGAGCTGAGTCTGGGCACCTATACAATACAGTAAATGCAGCTGACATAACTGGAGCATGTAAAACCTGTTTCTGATTTATTTCTGCAAATTCCATGCATGCAGGAATTCAAAAACTTATCTGTATCATTAGTATCATCTAAAAATATATTTTTCTTGTAAATTGTAGATCTAGTATTCATCAAATTGCACATTTTTTGGTGAACCAAAGTATTTTATATTATTTCATATTTACCCGAGTAAGAAAGTGTTATTTAATGACATGTCACAAAGAGGTCTGAATATAGAGTCAAGGTATTTTTAGCCTTGATAGAAATAAGAATAAATTTTTTTCACCTTGCTGCACAGAATTCTTGTTGAAAGAACAAGCATTTAAGGCGCTACAGGCATTTAAGAAGGCGATTAAGGGCATGTTTGAGTGTTTAATGCTCGCCTGGTTTGCTCATTGGGGGGTAAAAGGGCGCGTGGGGAACACAGACTTCTGGGTCACTGACAGAGATTGGACAGGCTTAGTCGATTAGGCAGTCCTCTCTGTCAGTGTGTCTCTAACCCACCCACCCAGCTTTTTGTTGTCCCATTATTCCACTCAATGATCGTGATAATAGCTTTAGCTTTCTTCTCTTATTTTCCCCCCCTAACATTATACTTTAAAAGTTCTCTGCTCTACAGCATAGATCACACTGTCTTATCCTTTATAGTTTATGTATCTTCTTCATCACAAAAAAAAAAAAGCGACATGATTGTGTCATTTCTGTGGACTTTATTTCAAGCAATTTTAATAGCATTTTAAAAAATCTGTTATTTCAAAGGCTTTGGAAGCAACATCTATGAATGGCTTGCGTCCTGTTAAAAATCCATCCCACTTGGAAATCTCCTTCTGGAGTCCTCACACTGCTCGGATGGAGTCTGTTTATCGTGTGACCTCAGTCAGCCTGTACTTATAGATAGGTGTGGACAGGCTGTGACACAGTTTTGATGTAATATCAGGATGTCAGAGTTGTAGAGCTTTACAGCTGAGTCTAATGGCCTCTGAGACTGCGGAGACGATCTCACAGGGCAGGAAGTCAATCCTATCAGCTTCCCACCATGCCACAGCTAACACAGCCAGTCTGACCTCTCCTCATATAAACACACAGAAAAAAAAAAAACATTTTCCAAATTTATCCCAAAAGGGCACCCATGGATGTGAACAGGTTCATATATTTACCACAAAGCACACACTCTGGACTTTTCTTCTTTCATTAGGAAAGGAAAAAAAGCTTGAGGGCTGGCGATTTTTTTATGAAGTAAGGTTTAACAGGAAGATGATTAGAACATTATGACCTGGGTAACTAGGTCTCCGTGCCCATCTCCATTTATTTCTTTTTTTCCTTTCTACTCTTTATTTACTTTAAGGTGTTGCTAATTTTTTAAGTAGCCTGCCCTTGTAGTGTAATCTACAAGATTTGTAGTGTAATCTCAAGGCTTCTCAATTAAAAAGTAATCTATTCTTCTTTTTCTACCACATTTATCTTTAGTCATTTTGCTAATGTGATTTAACTCCAAATTATTTTCTCTGGAAAGCACACTCTATCAAGGAGCCCAAACAGCTTTACTATAAGATTGAACTGGTAATGCCTGGATAACAACATTGCTAAATAACTCCAACCTTTATTATTAGCAAGATATTTGAAACACTGTTGAAAAGAGATTGTAAGGCAATACTACATGTGTCTGTTCATTTAAATGAAAGTGTTTTTTTTTTTTACGTGTGTGCACATACACATTTGCACATACTCTTACGCACACACTTAAGACAAGTTGCTTTTGTATTAAACCAAATAATAAGATTGAGGGAGATAAAAGATAATTAAAACCCAAGCCACACAAATCTACCGCAAATGTGTGGTTGCTTTGCAGAAACAAATCAGATTAAGGAATTCGTCTCTGTGTGAGTCCACTTCAAGAGAGAGTGCCTGCAATTCAAGTTAGGTGGTGGATTGCTGATAAAAGTACTTTTCACTTCCTTTAAACCATTTGACAGTATTTGCTTTGAGATAAAAATGTGACAGTTCTGTGTTCAGATTAGTACTATGCTCACTGCAAGAATCGAGCTCGTTGCAGATTTTTTGTTGCATGCTCATGTCACAGTTTTATACTGTATCTGAATATGTCTTTATGAATGCGTCCTTGCTTTTCATTTTTAAACCAGTCCCGGGTTCATCCTCAGGTCAGGAGGTGACTTGCGTCTGGTGTTAAAGAGGTGGTAAGCCCAATGATGGCCACTGATAGGATCTGATGCATTCTGCTGACCTTTCCTTCCATTTAGAGCCCAGCTCACACACTGAGCTGACGTTATCTCCCCCTGCAGCTCATGCAAGAGCTCCAGACACACCATCACGCCTGCGCTCCGTCCATCAGCACTGCCTCGATGAGCCACATCTCACTCTCGTACTATCTATCCTATCAGTGTAACGGAAGGGAGAGTGGCAACACAACAGCCTTACAAATCACTTCATCACAGAACTGTCTTTCTTTACATACCTTTTTTAAAAGACAGGGTTTAGATTAATTCTGCTGGTAATATACAGTACATTTGCACAAATTATAAGACATTGTAATAAAAAAAACTAGAGGTTTATTTTAAGCATAAGCCACTTTATTAAAAAGATCACTACTGCTACTCATTGTCTCATTTAGGCCAATCATATGGCAGCAGAGCATTTAATAAAATCATGCGCTACAGTCATTGTTCAAATCAAACATCAGACTGAGGAAAACTGTGATCTCAGTGACTTCCACTGTGGCATAATCTGCAGTTCTGTAGAAAAGATGACTTGTTGATGAGAGACTGGTTCAAGCTTACTGGAAGACTACACTGTAAAAAATGTTGTAAAATACTGTATCAATGCTACAGAATAAAACCATATTTCACAAAACTTGGGATAACCATAGGGTTTACAGTGAAAAACTGTAATTAGTTTTACAGAGTAAGACCATAAATTTAACAGTTAAAAACATATGAAAATATGGTTTATTGCAGTAAAATGTATGATATACTCTCAGAGAAGGTATTTGTTACTAATATCATGAAGCATCAGTTTATATTTTACTAAACCTTTGTTGATAGAGTTT
>JAOTQY010000002.1:16294591-16307225 GCA_026413445.1 Dolichallabes microphthalmus
CACGGACTGACCCATTGACTAGTTGTTTAGAGCTAACATTGGTAACTCACAATTTTTTTCCTCGCAATTTACTTTATATTCCATAAAATACCTCATGCTCTAATTACCACCAAAGTATACTCAGTGAACTCAGTTATGCAAAGTACACAATGTTAATGCGAAGCTTTAATTCCACTAAAAGTAGCTCTTCTTAATAAAAGAACAGACTGATATATCTCCATATCTCTACACAGCTCTGCAACATTCATAGCTTTTTATCATTTAACTTACATGTCTTTTATTTGAGTTTGGTCACTGCAGATGATCTTTGTGTCTTTGCTATAATGGAGTGAGATCCATTAACATAATAATTGCTGGGGACTACAATTTCTACATCTGTGCTAGTGTGAGGTTAATGACTAAAGGCACTATGTGTTCATCGTTTAAGATGTCTGTCCATGCATAATGACTGTTTCATCAGAGAAAGTTTTGCTTAATCATGCTGAAATAATTTCACTTAAGTGTACGGCTATTGGCTATTGTTATATCAGCTACATTAAAATGGACAATTTGTCCTCTTCCATTTAGCGACGTAGGACAAAAGCTCTTAGGTCATGGTTGTATCCTTAAAAACACTTTTTTAACATCTTCAAAAATAACCTCAACTACATCACTTGTTCCATTGCTACCATGAAAAATACTGTCATGAGTCATAATTAAAATCGGTGATTAGATCGAAACCTGATTTAGCTTGTAGCATTCATTCTACTTTAAAGGTTATTTTGAAAACTAAGCACAATTAAATGGCATGGCATGCATTGCTTTTGTAGTATGTGAATAGTGAGGCGGGTCTTTTCTTTCAAAAGTATTAAAACATTCATAATAATAGTCAATTATGCTAGACATCAGCTGGAAGTGAATTTGTTGTTTTCTTACTATAAGTGCACTTTTAAACAAAATAAAATTATTGTACTGTCTTTAATGGTATACTATAATTGAAATGCAACATGTATACAAAGCTAAACAAGTTGTCATTCAAGTTGTGTATAGGATCTGAAGATTAGCCCTGTCATTTCCCATGTAAAATAGTTCATCGTATAAGATAAGCATAATGGGGACAGCAAGTCCAAGTAAGTTATGGAAAAGGTTTTTGTGTGTGGGTGTGACTTTGATGAGTATGGTTCTATGTATTTGTTTAGAAAAAAAAAATCACTTTATAACTCTTACAGTTTAATACAATATGTCTGACACATGTTGTCAAGGGGAGGGGGGAAAGGAAGAAAAACTGTTACTGTCATTTTATGTTTTCTTTGTGTTTATTTCTTAATTAGGGATGTCTGGAAATATTTTCTACTGTTGATCTATTCAGCTATCGCTTCAAAAATGTATACTGATTTCTAAAGTTTTTCCCCACACCAAATTAATAGTTTATGGCTCAGAGGTAGTCTAATCCACATGTTGTACAGCCCAGAGAGCTAGCAGAAATAATAATTCCACCTCTGAAGATTTTAACATTACCTGTCTAATACCTTCCTTTTCTATTTGCACTAAAATTCACTTTAAGACGATAACTGTGCAGGATGAAAATCTGCACGTTAGCATGTACCACTACACCAATGTTTATTACAAGTACAAATTATATTAGGTTGCCTGTGAAGGAGATAGAACCCTTGGAGGCTTACTCGATGGGGCTTATGCTTTAATATTTCTAAAGCATTACAAAGCGGAACCAGCAGAACCAAGTGCAATCTCATTTCACTGTTAAATCTGGAGGAGATTAGTGCTACACTTATAAATTGCTTAATGCATTGTAGAATTTTCACTGAACCTTTGACAGCAATATCAAGCAATTTTTTATAAGCAGAATGTGAGAGCAGAACGATTATATTGCTGTAGGGCTACTTTTTATCATTTGGCAATGCTATAATACATAATGTAGATGCCCTGTTTTATTTTCTATGTATGTTAATAAGGGTCCCTTCCTATTCATTTTCCAGGTGTAGGAAAGAATGAAACAAGCTTTTAGTTTCAGTGATTCTTCTTACTTTTTGCATGAGAATTTTTACATATGAATTACTCTGGATATTAAATTCAAGACAAATTAACAATACTTATATAGTTTTCTGTTGCATGTATAGGAATTACATGTAATTTTAGTATTTATCAACAATCAATGCATTTATTTGGAAAAATGGATGATCTGTGCTGCTGCATACATATTGCCCATAAAACAAATGCTGCCCTTCCCAGCTTTGAGCTCTAAGCCCAGAAACACAGCCCTATCAAACCATGTAACAGAGCCACATTAAGAGCGACGAGATGCAATTAGCCAAGAAATTACTCTGATCTTGGTGACATTTGAGAAAAATTGTAGCACGGTATAGGCAAAGGTTGTGTGATTGACAGCCTAATCCACTTTTGATGGGCTCTGGTCCACACTGCATGAGCAGAGCGGGACGCCACCAGATAACGAGCACAGCTGCACACCCCTGATATGTCGGCCACGAGGTGTCACCAGGCAAATTCCTCTGCTTTAAACGATGATGAAAGTATCGACCATTAATGACAGGATCATCTCCCTGCATGAAATAAATGCTCTAATCCCCTTTTCCAGGTCCATGAATTCCTAATATGTTTTATATAAACTGTGCTAATAAATCTGTTTTAGCTCAGTTAGTTGTGTTTGAGAAATTTGAAGGCACCCTTTTTTACTGCTTTGGATGCAGAGGTACACAAGACATGTTCTTTAAACTAAAACTTTCTCTGATTTATTGCTTTAAAAAGATTTTTAAGCTTTTTATATGAATAGGAATTGCAGATGAGTGAGGAAGATAATTTCAGTCATTGTTCAATACACATGGAGGCCTAGGCTTAAATAAAATATAAGTGATTGGGTTGTCTGAAGAAAATATGATGGTGTTTTATACAGATGTATCCATATTTGAAGATAATACAATTTATTCAATGAAAAAAAATCTTTTTTTTCTATTCTGGATGCTGAAGTTGTACGCTCACTACAGAAACTGTACTCCAGAAAGTTTAATATTAGTTGACACAATGACACATGTGTGTCTACTGTTGCAGTAACGATGTCTGGAAGTGTGTTTAGGGGCATTGGGTGTTCAAATGAAAACAAAAAATTAATAAAGTGAACGTTTTCATATACGCTTTATCATTTGCATACCTTGTCCCCCATAAAATGTTACATGTGGTGGAGAGAGATGTCAGAATACATTTTTGGTTGCAAGTTATAAAAACACCACGCATAGGGTGGAAGACCTTTGATGGTTGCTTGTGCTTTTTCTATTAGAACAAAACGGTCCACCTACAGGAGGCCAACCACACAAAGAAGGGACATATCCTGTAATTCTCCTGTGAGATGATTGTAGCTTTTTCAGGGGTGGAGGGGTTTCTTAAAGTGATGATTAGGGCAGGGGAAAGCAGAAGTGAATGCTTTATGAATATTTCATGTAAATGTAAGCGCCACTTACTGGACACAGGGTCTGATTGATGGGAAAGTGGCTCTAAATGCCTCGACTTTGAAGGGTTTCAGACTCCCTCCCTCTTCAGTGCCTACTTCAAGCACCACAGTTAATAGCAGAATAAAGACGTATTTAGCTGGAGAGCTCTTCATTAATGGCCTATGTTAAACAAAAGTAGTGGCATAAGATTTGTGTCAGTAGAGTGAGATGAAAAGAAGTGGTGAGAGGAGAGAGTGAAATAGAAAAAAGGGGGAAAAGCCTTTAAGAAAAGATGTCTGAGGGGAAAATGCAGCTTTTAGCTGCACCAATCTGCCATTTTCTTTCTCTGCCTTTTATAAGACTCCCATTTTATTTTCAAGCTTGAGCAGCAGGCCTACAGGAGGCCCTCCTTAAAAATGTCAAAAACGAGACAGCGGCAACAGTAGGGCTGCCCAGACACACTGAATCTGAGCTTAAGTGGAAAACCGGCTGATGTTAGTCTGCTCTCGTTGCTGTAGATGGATCATACACCTGCATGGCTGTGATGCAGCTTTGTTCTCACACACAAACGCATATCAAACTGATGAGCACGCTACTCAGCTTTAGTCACTGGTTCATGTGTAACTTCGACTGAGCTATGTAAAACTTGCACCATGGCTAAATTGAGATCTCTGCATATTCTGCAAGCTTTTTTATGTGCAATAATTCGAATGTTTTGCCAATAAAATCTGTTTTATCTGAAAAAAGAAGCAATAAAAGTGTAATTCATGTACAGCATTTTTTTTAAAACTAAAATATACTGTAACTGTGTATGATAACATTAAAACTAAACCCATTTCCTTTCTGGTGCCTTACATGCATTTTTCTAATCCTGACAAGCCCATTTACATACAATCATCCATTTCACATCTGTCCCCCCCTTTCCTTTTTGGAAAGTACTGTATGAAATGAATTGAGCTAATTCCTTTGAGAAATTGAAGAGTTCATATTACATATAATTCACTCACCCCGTTTTTTTTTTTTTTTCCTATAGATATCTCCTGATGGGCATTCAGTAACATATAGATGGCAGCAGTCATTACAATGACTTTTCTGTTCCGTTATCTTACATTTCATGAAACGAAAGCTGCGTTATTATTTTTTTTCATTAGCTATCAAGTGCCAGTCCTTTATGTCTCTCTGTCTATGAGAAGATGTTATAATTTTTGTCTCAGACAGTACAGGAAAATCTGATTCAATTTGTTTGAGACATTTTCTGGGATCACTATCTCCTATTCATTGCTATCGTGCTGTTTTTAGTTGTAGAAAGGGTATGCCATTCAATAAAAAATTTATAGTTTTTAAAATTGGCATGTATTTACTGAAAACTGAAATGTTTCCAAGGAAAGTGTATCGCAACACGGCTTTTCCGTTCTTCTTTCTGCTTAGAATCTTTAAATCATAAAGTCAAATGTGCCATGCCTTACGTAGAATGGAATAAAATGTTGTTGTTTTTTCAGGGTTATGGTTTGACAAACCATAGAATACACAAGACTACATACAAGACAACATATAGTGTATACATAAGCTGTCAAATATATGACAGTAGGAGAGAAATGCTAAATATATATAATATATACACCGGACTAAAAAATTCACAGGACAGTGCGCGCTCTATTGTACTGTATACCTTACAGTGGCTTGTTTGTGGAGTTCAGATTTTTAATAGATTTCTACAATATTTCTTATTATACAAAATCTGTTAATACTTGCATTAAATGATTGTTTTGCCTCCTATAATGGACGTTAAAGATGCTCTGCTGGTTTTGTCATTCTCTGGAGTGAAGGGGCAAAAGTTATGTATTAGAATTCACTGTAAGCCATTATATCATTACATGTTTTTGTCAACAGGAAAGACGTTTTCATCTTTTTTGTTTATTCTCCTTTATATTTCACCAGGGACTCGTACCATTGTTGCAGTTACATTGCTGTCTCGACGTATCTGGTGCATGACGAGGACAAACAAAATTTCTATGAAACTTGTGCTATTAGATGGCCATACTGCTTCTTTGTGATTTCACCTTCACCTTAGTTTCTCTAGAGGTTGGGTTCACTTCCCTTTCTGATTCATCTCCTCTCTCTTTTTCTCTCTGTCTGTCTCTCTCTCTCAGTCTCTCCCTCCCACTCACTCATTTGGTATATGCATGCAAGCCTACTGACACTCCGTTCCCTGAGACTGAGCTGCCTCGTGTATGCATCTAACCACAGAACAAGAACCAATTTGATGTGCTTCAGTGGTGTGTGAAGTCAGAGCACAAGGCAGAACCTCTCTTTATTTCTGTAATGGTTTCTGTTCCTCTTGCCACCAGTTATGCTTGCCCATGTAAATATGCACATTTTTTCCTGGGACAAAAAAGGGGATGAACCCTCTATTTGGGAAAACACATTAGTCCAGGCATGCTTGGCAGGTTATTGTTATTGCTCTTTAATTCAGACTAGCTCAAGGAAAACAAGGATGCTCTCTGATAATACTAAAGGCATCCAGACCTGCCTATCAAACCGCAAGCAGATACCACGAGAGTGGTCCATTTGCAATCACAGCGCCTGAGTGAGGCTCATCATGGTGTCTTGTCAGCGAGAATACTGGTCCAGGTCAGCACGGTGCTATTTTTCCAGCACAGTCTCCAAAGTCAGCCTTGCTTTTAGAAGCACTTTTTCTGGCATCTCCCTCTGAAATAAATGAGTGTGAAATAAAACAGAAAGGTGTAGTTGATTGAGAGAAATGTAAATTGTCTCTAGTCAGGTTTATCTGTGCATTTGAGGTAGCACAGCATGTGATCCAGTGCAAATAAAAACTCTGTGCTGAGCTCAAAAACTGAAAAGTAAAAGGCAACATCCTGACAGAATACCTTTTTCTTGAAAGCCTCTAAGATTTCAGAGGGAGCAGAGGGGCCGTGGTTACAAACTGAGTGACCTCTTTTGTCTTGATCGGTCTGTAATTACCTGCCCTTATCCCTCTAATCAAATGCGCATCATGATCCACAGGATCTAGGATTGATCATCTTTTTTGCCATGGTATGATCTTAAAAATTAATGAGAGAACTAAAATAAATAGCATAACTAGTATTTAGAGGAATTATAATGGACAAGAGGACTAAAAGCAATAAAAAAATATTTGTAAGTTAACCCACTAGGGCCTTTTATAACAAGTTAATAAAGTATAGTATAACTCTTTTATAAGATAATGTTGAACAATTTATGAAAGATTTATGCCAAAACTGGCGATGTCATGTCATGTCAAGTTTGTTACCTTTTCAATCATTATTCTGTAAGTTATTACTTTACCTTTACCAACAAAAAATATTTTTTAAAGCTTAAGATGGTACACATATTTACTGGATTTACTGCATATAAATCAAATTTTAATTACTATTATAGTTTGAAAGAATGAAAATTATTACTTTTGCTGGTTCAATAAATAAGTGGTGGTATATTGGAACAGCAGTTTTAAAGGCAAATGGACAATAAGCACTTCAGTAAAAGGCATTTTAATTCTATGCATCTGTATAACATAGACACATCTTCCAAAGTACACCTAAAAAAAAATAAGATCACAAGTATACTTTAGAGACATTTCTATATTTCACTAAGATACCTTTACTAAAGCCAAAATAGTAACTTCAAAAACAATGTAAAACTAAAAATCCATTTTTCTTTATTTTTTGTAATGCCAAAGCAATGTACTTCATAAAAACTTAATGGGATCTAACATAAGCCTTACATAAATCCAACAGCACTGCTTTATCAAAGATTTATGCAATGCTCATGAATGTCTTATTAAGGGTCAATGTAGATACCATTCACATAATATGCTACCAAATATTGCATATGTACACACGAGCAAGAGTGTATTGACATGGTGGAGTGATACAGGAATTGTGCATTTTTGTACATATTATACATTTATGAGCATAAATTCACTATTGCATGCTGTCTGATTGTAAAGGGAAAAATAGAATTAGATAAACACTCTTTAAACAGTACAGCAGGGTTGTTGTTAGCTATTAACATCTACATGTATAATCTCAAAAGAGGGATGTATCATCAAAATGTATGTGTGTCTGTATTTATGTTTTGGCAAAAAAGATTAGAAATATCTGATTTGTTTCGACTCATCTGATGATTCAGGTTGGAGGGGGCGGCACAGTGGTGTAGTGGTTAGCACTGTCGCCCTGCACCTCCAGGGTCCGGGTTTGATTCCCAGCCAGGCTCGATTCCCGTCTCTGTGTGCATGGAGTTTGTATCTTCTCCCCGTGCTTGGTGGGTTTCCTCTGGGTACCCTGGTTTCCAAAAATATGCAGATTAGGCTAATTGGCGATTCCAAAATTGCCCATAGTGTGTGTGTGTGTGTGTGCCCTGCGATGGATTGGCTCCCTGTCCAGGGCGTACCCTGCCTCATGCCCTAAGTCTCCTGTGATAAGCTCCAGGCCAGCCGTGACCCTGAATACAGACAGGATGAAGCAGTATAGAAGATGAGTGAGTGAGTGAGAGTGAGTGAGGTTGGAGGGAAAAGTGCATATGTGCACCTGAAAACCCAGAATGGACATCTGCTAAAAACTGTACATGATTTTGACCTGAAATGATTTTGAGGATATTCAAAGCATTGTATGGCTAGTATCAACACATAAAGGCATAATAAATTTATTTATAATACAGTGCTATTAAATGCTCAATTCTAACTGATCAAAAAGTCTTGAGCAAGCATTTGTGGCTTAGTGGTAGATTTCTCGTCTACCATGCTGAAGGACCATGTTTGTTTCCCAGGGTTTGGTGCCCTCACTCCAAGTTGTATGTGGATCAGATGGTCCTTTGCAGCAATCCCTTGTTTGGAGCAGCTACTGTACAAGAACAACAAAGAAATTGATTAATATTCTATAAATGCAGCACGAACAGTAGTTGTTGCTGCAAGGTATATAATAAACCACTTGTTGCAATTAGATGGTTCCATAATAACAACAACCACGCTTCAGTCACATTCACTCAGTCCTGTACTACATGCAAATGATGAGTGTATAATGGGCTTGTATAATGAACACTCATTGCCCTATATGCATCGATCGACCGGTGACCTTAAGGATTAAGCATATATGCATATAATATATACTGTATAGAATATACTATACAGTATATACTATACTATGTAGTATAGTATAGTATAGTAGAGTATAGTATAGTGTAGTATATACTGTACTGTATACTGTATGCATATTTGAATTCATACCATTTGGATATTGAGTTTAATGATCCGTCTGACCATAGTCTTTTTATGGGACTAGATTTTTTTTCAGCCGAAAGACCACCAACAACAACTTGCTGTGGGGAAAAAGCTCTGATTTAGGGATAGATAATGTTCCAAATTGACTTCTGTTGCATTGGTATTTTTTTCTGTCATGAGGAGGTGTTCACCCCCTGTCCTCTGTCAAGAAAGAAGGGTTCACTGAGTTGTACAAACATAGTAACAGAGTAATCAGTCCATATATAAGAATAGTCCAATAGTCCAAATAAAAGGACCATTGTTTGCAATATTTGCTATAGATAGTGCTGTTACTATGCTTAAACACTGTTTACAAACTTGTATAAATGTATATTTGAAGTTAAACTCATAATACATTTTCAAAAATAACAAAATATATTTTTTCACTTTAATAAAAACATACCAAACCATAACTTTGAAGCAAAGATACATAGTGATCCATGATGTTTGTGTACTGTAACACCTCTACTATGTACTGTAATGTATCAAAGATTTATATTAATTTTGCTTCTATTAATATGTACATTTGCAGATGCAAAAATGCAGATGATACATGGGATCTATCTGGAGACATTTATTTAGCATTTTGCATATGCTCTGTAAGATTTCTGACATGAAAAGAATGGAGGAAAATAATGCTTATGCTTTCTGTGTGCTTGATAACATGTTAAAGTGTAGGAATGTGGACATTCTATTACATTAATGTAACAATTTTTACTAGTTTTTAACTGAGTGGGTAAAAAGAATGGTATGATGTTTATTAAGGCACAGATAAAACGATATTGCCAAATTGTTGTGGTACAAGAGAAATAAAACAATTGCTGTTTCAAAAGAAAAAATAATCACACCACCCACATTTATTATTTTCCTAAAAAAGCATGCCTGTAATAATTTACTCCTTACAAATTGTGAAATTTTAATTACAGGTATAATAACAACCCTCAATACCTCTGTGAATATGCTAGGTTCTGGATTATTAGCAAAAGCAGCAACCAGCAGCAGTAGTAGTAGTAGTAGTAGTAGCAGTAGTAGTAGTAGGGGATCAATGCTGTGAATCTAAAGCTCCACATCTCGTGTTTATCATCCACTCTGACTGAATTGCTCAGCAGTTTGTTTTGCTATTCTGCACCAATCAGACCACTGATTCCATAACTAGAGTTAGCAGTTCAATCCCAGACCATGAGGCTTTCTTCTCACGGGATTTATAGAGCACAAAAAGTCCTGGGCAACCGGGGAAAATGGAGACCCCTTGCACTGCCTCTTGATGCAACAGTCCTCTTAATGCAAGTGGCATGGTGTGTCCATGAGTAAATGATTTGCATGACAATCTCCCATATTGTTCTTCTTTAGACGTGCTTCTTATCCTCCACTCCCTGACCCATGCAGAATTCAGTTTCCCATTTTCGCTCCCCATATGTCCAGGCATTTCACTTTCAGTTTGCCTCGACATGTTAAAATCTAAGTTGGCAATGAACCCAGATATAGGTCTTGTATACTCATAGGCTTTTCTTTTTGTTCTGAATGGTAGATCATTTTTAAACATATATCTATTTCTGATATACATTCCTCTTGGGAGCAAAAGAAGGACCTGAAAATATACAATGATCTTTGTTATATACTGTATGGAAGGTGATGATAAAAGTCAAACAAACTTTTACAAATGAGTGTAACAAGTTACCCATGCCAAAATAACAATGTACATTAGAGATGAATAAAACTCACATATTTACTGTACATCACCCTATTAAACAATATATGTTATTTTCTACCTTATTAAGCTGCCTTACATATAAATACAATATAGGCTAAATGATGAATGAAAAAACATAGTGCCAAATTATAAACAAGGCTAATATTAGTATCAAAGCACACTGAAATCTTCTGCCTCTTAAAATATATTTAATAATTTACTTATTAGAATTGGAATAAAGTTTGTATTATTTTACTGTTTTTATCAAATAGTTTTTTTAATAATATGTTACAGTTTAAAATCACACATTACACATTACATTCCTATTTCACAAATTGTTATCGTTTTCATTTGCCAACACTAAAACAGAAAACTGACACTAGAGACTCCTTCCAAAAATTATAAATAGGCATTTCCTGTTTGTATAAAGTGTCCAGCATACAAGCCCCTGTTTACACTTTTATTAAAGCATTGAACTGGTATAATGTTAATAGAAACCACCTGAGATATTTGGGCATTAATTTTTCTAGTTCATGTTCAAAATAATTCCAGCTCATATTTGCATTTGCCTTTTCTTGCCTAACCTTCATAACTAGCTGTTATATTAAGATATACTTAACCATTAATATTCAGCAGTGACTCTTTTTTAAAAAGGTAAGATCCTGAACGCTGCATATTCAGCATGCACTAGTAAGCACAAGATTTGGATAAAGTATGGACAGGATTGATTATTACAGGACACTTATTTTAATCACATATTTGAAACAGAAATTTGCTACATACTTTATTTAGAAATATATAGAATAAGTTCTCTGCATCACCAAAGATATATAAAAGGCACATCCTCTGTTTATGAGCAGTTTATAAACAAAGAACTAGTGCAAAGGTAGCTAAATCATTTATAAGGAAACTGAGACTAAGTAATGCATAAGCTGTTCTTCTATCCAATTTTTTTGTGTGTGAAAATGTGACTGTTATACTAATTGGTAACCTGGATCCTAGCAATTGTGTAACTATAGTAAGCTCTAGACAACACACTGGAGAAGCATGTAACAGCAGATACTAGTTTTAAATCCAAAGAAACATTGTAATGAGTTGACCCTTCAAGATTTACTGCAGAACACCAGTGTGGTTTCTAAAGAACTTCCAGTATTAGCATGATCATCCATCAGGACACATTACTCTGGTGATGTAAAGTGCCACTACTGATTTTATTCTCCCTTTTCATTCATTTTCTGTATCGCTTTATCCTTATATACAGGGTCGCGGGGGGCCTGGAGCCTATCCAATATTATGAAAAATACACAATATTGTTTAATGTACCTTTTAATGAAGTATGATACTGCTTTACATTGCAAAATTCTGAGACCACTAGTGAAAATGCTTTGTATAACTTCTCTGCAAAATCTAACAACGAGAATGACAACCACTTGATTAAAAAGTACTGGATAATACTTCTTTGAAATCCTTACATAGGATTATAGGGTATATCCCTATTTGCTTTACACTCGGGCTGGCATGGACACGTTTATGCAAAATCTTATGATTCATTATAGTTCAGATCCATCAGAATGTCATTTGAACTTTTGCATCATTAAAAGAGATTAGATATGCGGAACAGCTGACCTTTTCTACAAAGCGGTTAACCTGGTCAGTGTCACAAATTTGCTTACATTTAAATAGGAACATAGAAATAGTGCAGAATCTAAAATATTTTAAATATCGAACATTTACTCTCTTTGGTTTAAATGTTTCTAAATTCTACACCTTTTTACATATAATATTCATGAATTAATATCAATTGTTTATTTCATACATTTCACACAAAGATGCTGTTGTGAATTCCAAACATAAATGGTTGTCATGTATATTTTATATGTAAATCTATGTTGTCCATAGGGTTAGAAAAAAGTTTCTGTTTAGATTTCACAAAATATTATAATCTATTTGAATGAATGAAGATTTATGGCAAATAAATCAAGTGATAATTATTTGATTTAAAAAATGGCCTGTTTGTCTAATTAGGTTCATTTGCACTAGCTGCAGTTGGAGGGGCCTAACACATAATCATTTCCTCACAGAAAACTGAAACCGAATGTTGTAAGAGAACTCTAACCACGTTCCCTTTGATGACTTCTGGGTGGAACAAAGAGAGGACATTATATGGAGATCCTGGAGACAGTTCATGGAAAACAAGCTAACAATCTCTTG
>JAOTQY010000002.1:16313861-16324011 GCA_026413445.1 Dolichallabes microphthalmus
AAGCTCATGAGAGAGGGTTCCTCATAGGGGGGGGGGGGGGGGGATGGGCAATAGCCCAAACAGCTAGACAAATAAAATTGAAATAAACATTTAATTATGATTTCTAAAAATAAAAAAAATCAATGTGGAATATGAGTAATAAAACACTTCAAGACATGATGTTGTTGTTATGCTACTCTTTCAGATAAATGAAACATTTCCTTTGAACTTTTAACTGAGATGCCACAGGTGGACACTGCAAATAGTAGTAGTAATAATAATAATAATAATAATAATAATAATACAAATCTCAACCTGGTGATGCGTGTTAGGCCGAGCTTTCAGCAGCAGCGTGATGATGGATGGCGCGGTCCTCCGAAATAAGTAACAATAATTCACGAGGAAGTGTGATGCCTCCGACGCTGACACAAGCGCGGAACTGAGCGTTCCCTGATTAAATTTGAGCACATCAATTTGAGCACCTGTAACTTCAGAGATGAAGAAGAAGAAGAAGCGGAAAAAAAAAAAAAAAAAGTCACGAGGGAGAGAGCCGCGAAGGTTCCTGGAACGAGCGAGGCGGATAATTGCAGCCACTCGCCGTTCCTGCAGGACTTTACAGGAATTTGTTTGTTAGCTTTTTTTTTTTGTTTTTTTTGGTCCCTGAAGCCTAGCGCTATTAACTATTCATAAGATAACATTATGCAGACGTGTATGGCCCGGGTTCGGTCGAGAGTCTATATATATGCTCTCCTCGCTCCTGATATTGAACATGTGCTGTGAAAATGACCCTAAGCGTAAATAAGATTTGAGGGGGGAAAAAAGAAAGCACACGGGGATGAAGCTCCACGCTAAGCACAAATCTGATGCCGCAAACGGACCTCATGTAATATTCGAGAGCGAGTGTGCAGTTGTATTTTATATGGATGCTCGGGGAGCTTGGGTGTTTATTTATTTATTTATTTATTTATTTTCTTCCTTATTTATTTAAAAGAAACTCTCTCTCTCTCTCTCTCTCATATACACACACACACCTGCCAAACTTTTTCCTTAATCCCAGGTGCTAATTTAGCTAATATAGCTCGGGGGTGTAATCAGCTCATTTCTGTGCAAACTCAATACGAATTGATCGTCTTCATGTATTGCATCCAGGATGATCGATCTATTTGATTTTGTTTTCCTCCTCTCATTTCCCTTAATCAGTTTAGGTAAGTTTAGTTAAGTACATTAAAATCAGCAACTGCATTAATTCCCGTGGTTTTCTCATTTGCTTTCTTGCATTATAGCGTGTTAGGTGAGAGAATGTGCTAGTGTTGTTTAACACTACGTTTGAGGGAACGGGGACATTTCTTTAGTCTCTTAGCATGTTTTTCTTTGTCTAGCTGTCCTGTGAAGTCTGCATCACCCTTGGCCTACCTAAATACAGTGATACCTTGGCCCCGCCCCATGAATTTTAGCATCAAGGACTGAAATTTTTCAAGAAATTAGATTCGGCATGTGAAGCATTTTCACATAAAAATCAAACCGACCGCCGGCTAAGTTGCGCGTACATCCAGGAGTTGTTCAAAACTTGGTTGTGTGAGTGGGAAGTCGAGTGAAGAAAGTTTGTATATTGTGTTGTGTTGTATTTTCTTTTATGCACAATTTAGTGAAGCCATGTTGAAGTCATTTTATCAAGGGCGGTAGCAAGAAGAAAAAGGAGCCGCTTTCAGTTTGGTTATTAAAGCAGCCGGTGCCGAGAGGAATCATAAATTAAGGTTAAGTGAGGTTTAATGTCTATTTTTTCATATTTTATTTCATTTACATGTCTTTTTAAATTGTTTTGATTGTTTTTGTAGGAAAAATATGATTATAGTGTTGGAAATGTATAATATTTATAATCTTTTTGGGAGGCTGGAACGGATTATCTGCATTTACATTATTTCCTCCGGGAAAATGCGTTTCACACTACGAAATTTGACCGTAAGAACGAATTAAATTCGTATGCCGAGGTACAGCTGTATGTTTTTACTTTCTATAGAACTAATTCTGGATTAGCCTGCTTTACCCCAGTGATAGTTTACAGATTGGCCCGTAAAATGATGGATGAATTCAAAAACTACATGGCCTCATGTACAGTACAGCCTGTTTAATGTTGATTCATTTGAAAGCCAGGTTAATGTTAAATACAGAGGTGGAAGGTAATGAATGACATGTACTCGCATTACTGTAATTGAGTAGATTTTTTTGTGTACTGTACTCCTACTTTTTAAAGTAGTTTTTAAAATCTGTAATTTTACTTTTACTTAAGTATGTTTCGTATGAAGTATTGTACTTCACTACATTTTAAATCATATTCACTACTAAGTAAAAAAAATGAATGAAAATGAAAAATAATACAAATAATAGAACGGGGAAGGAAAAAACCACTTTGATTTCAAGCACAACAAAGGGAACAGATTTATTATGTGACGGTGTTCCATCCCTCCGCCCCCAGCTGTAAAAAAAAAAAAAAAAAAAAAAAACTCTATTAATTTATGCTACATAATTGTATCTGAAATCCTGTGCACTGTGTCATATATCTAACCAGTCCTACAATGTGTGGCCATTATAAAGAAGAACAGAGCAGTGCTGAGAGGAACTGGCTTTTGTGTGTGTTTTTTGAGCTCTAGGCTGGGTCGCTTCTGTAGGATGAGCCGGAGCAGAGCAGCTAATGCACCATGCGTGATCCTGCTGCCGTGATTTTCCGGCTGCCATTTACCACTGGGGGCTAAGGGGTACTGAATAGAGGTGGTCTGAACAGAATCGGCCTCCTCACTCAGGTCCTGCTCCTTCTCAGCTTTACCGGATTACTGAGGACCCCAACCTCATCATTAGCATCTTACCCCTGGGATTTCAATATCTACTAAACTCCAA
Source organism: Dolichallabes microphthalmus (assembly GCA_026413445.1). NCBI lineage: Eukaryota > Metazoa > Chordata > Actinopteri > Siluriformes > Clariidae > Dolichallabes > Dolichallabes microphthalmus. The sequence goes on from JAOTQY010000002.1 coordinate 16,316,733, forward strand.
AAAGTTGCTATGGTTGTGAAGTTCAGTTATAGCACCATACTCCCTAACATTAGTCTATTATAACTCCAATGCGACTACATGAACATGCTCACTTTCTGTGTGAATTTAACTTAAAGAGAGAAAGAAGTCATATTTGTTTTATTTTCAGTTCAATCACTCTAGATGACAGAAACGCCATTGTAAGAAAAGTTGGCAATATACAAACTGACACAATTTGCTCTGTATTTTCAAGCACCCTTGGCAGGTGAGAATGAACATGGCAGGAAAGCTGCTGAAATCACAATGTGTCAGTATTATACCACATCTTTTGCTTTTCTCCTGCAAACACCATACGCGAATACATTGTATGCAAACTTCATCCTGCTCCACAAGACAGGTTAGGTCAGACCTAGATAAGAATTATTTGAAAAGTAAAGCCGGAATATTGAGACTGTTGAATACACAAGCCCCCTCTGGTCCACTTAAGTGCTTCACAGAGAGCCTGAAGAGATGGAGGTGCCAAGTGGAGCTTTATGGGGACAATTTACCATAATGGTCAAATAAATGCTTGTGTTAAAAAACACCCGTGAGCGGCTGCCGCAACACTAAGACTATTACCATTTTTTTGAGTGACATTTTTGCAATGTTCTGTAGATTTCACTGCATTTGTTTTAAATGCATGTACAAGTTGTTTCATCTGGCATAATCTGTGCATTTTGTACTCATCGACATTAAAACTGCACAGAATTTGTTTGCAATTCCAATCCACGTATATTGTATTGTTTTCTGAGAAACTGGTAAATATACTTTATCATAGTGGTTAAAGTCAGTGAAATGCATTATGCCTCAATATGGCCTTTGCCTCAACTATAAAACCTCGTAAGTAATTGTACACTAAATACGTGCTTGCAGTGACATGTCGTTCAGATGTACATTCTCTATTTCAGACCTGTGATATTTAGTAAGTTCAGGTCATGTACATAAGGATTTTTCTTTGCCTTTATGTACATAATGGGGTATTTTGTTCCTCCCCTTAATCAACTCAGGAAAGAAAGGTGACTCCTAGAGTGCTACAAAAGAGGCCTTTATAAAGAAAGGCCACCTTAACACTTGGATAAATGTGGGTAAACAGAATTGTTTCAGGTAACCACATACCAAACTTTGTTTTGCACTCAGCATAAATCTCATTCAGGTCAAGAGCTAGAAGGTGTTTGCTGAAGGAATGGTGTGCATGCTTTGTTTGGCCCTTGGGCATTTCTGTCAGGGGTTTGTCCTCAGGGTCAGGAGGCTGCCTCGTTGTTAGCAAGCTGTCAAACTGCTCCGCCAAGACTTTAAAACAGGTGCCACTGATTTAGCAGTTATACACATACCAATTTATTAATTGGACAGATAAAAAGTATGCTTAATCTACCTCCTTTGAATTACCATTTTTGACAGGAGTAATAATTTCCAAATCCAAGTCTCAAGTAAAGTATGTTGTCGCACAGTTGTTGCTAGGAAACAAGTTTTTTTTTAAAGATTCTGGTAAATCTCTGCAATCAGCACACCTTAATTCAACTTTTTAATTATAGTTCAGACTTAATGAGTCAGTTTTCCTCAAATCCAGAAATCCAGCATATGCACAATTTAACTGTCATAGTTGTTAAACTTTATTAATTATGTTTCTCCTTTTACTTTTTTTTTTTTGCTTACCTTAACGTGACCTGTCCGCTGAATGCTTTTCGACAGGCAGTTGTTTGTGAACCTCTCTTGCCATGTTTGTTCCCCTTTTGATGCTTGTCTCCCGCTTCCACACAGGCTCAAGTCTTTGCATGCTTCACTGGGGACATTGTATGTAAACCGGCAGGCTTATCTAGATGCCCTTATTATCTCATCTACTCTCTCCAAGCTAAGAGCATTAGGCACATTTGTAAATTCTAGTTCATTTGAAATCTTTATGTAAAATGTGTTTTCAATGGGATTTCAATAAAAAAAGTTTATTGTTCAAAAACCTGCGTAACAATTTATTTTATTTTTTTTGCATAGTCCAAAGGATATAATTGACTCCCAATAAACCACACATAAGTAGGTAATAATGGGATCATGAATAGCCTATTGTTTCATTAGTTTCATCATTCTCTGTAAGGAGGCAGAGGCTACCCCAGGAATACTGAGCATAAGGTAGAAATACACCATGGATAGAATGCCAGACCATCACAGGGCACAATGCACACACATATTCACACACTTCTAAAAGGAATTTGGTGTAGCCAATCCACCTAACCACATGTTTTGGGAAAGTAGGAGTAAACCCAGTGAACCCAGAGGAAACCCACATGGATGCAGGGAAGTGACAATATACTGTAAATAAACAGTAAAATCAGTTCAGGATTGAGCTAGTGACCCTGGAGCTTAGAAGTGGCAACTGTACCTGCTGTACCACCATGCAAGCCCATCATCTGTTATCCTGTACAGGATCGCTGGAGGCCTATCCCTATAATCTGAGTACTAGGCGGGGTACACCAAGTAGCAAATACACACGCACGCACGCACGCACGCACGCACACACACACACACACACACACACACACAAACACACACACACACACACTCATTTACACATTACAGACAATTTGGAAATGCCAATTAGTCTAATGTGCATGTGCTTGGACTGTGGGAGGAAACTGGAGTAACCAGTAGAAAACCTACTAATCACAGGAATAACATGCAAACTCCTAACTCAGTAACACTGACATTATCTCGAATATTTAAGCTTGTTAATGTTTCTTAGACTATTTATGAATGCTATATAGAGCTTTTTTCCCCCAAGTATTTAGGTAGACCAATTGCTTACTTACTCACCTATAGACTTTTAACTATGTCATGCTATCAAAATCCATATTCAGTCAGTGTGGACTTAATTGATACATTTTGGCATGGAATGTTGCAAATTAATTGTTAGGCTGGTGCATGCTATGATAGTTTTAAGCAAACAATCAAAATAAAAAAATTTAAAAAGCTGAAATGTTATACTGTATGTCCCCTGTGTGTTCATAAATGAAATTCAAGATGAAATTCATGTAAATGTTCTACTAATACTGTTGATACTATTGACAGTACTATTACTAATAGTACTAAAAATGGAAAAGGAGTTAAAATTTTTTTTACTTTATCTATGCTCATATGTAGTTAAACTACCTGAGCCTGGCAAATCTGTGGTCATTTTTACTCAACATGCCTAATTGTTCATAAGGTCGGTAAACTTTGTGATGACCTCCTACAGGAGGTGTTTAAACAACACAGCATTGCATCAGCCTAATGCCACTCCAGAGTTCAGGTGTGTATATTGGACTGTTTTGGTTTGCAATTAAAAAAAAAAAAAAAAGACATCAGAGAGTCCAACCATGCTTCAAATCCACCAAACACCCCTGATTCCCCTTTCAATCCCACCCCTATTCCTAGCTGTGGGAGTGCATGGCTAATTTACGAGCACGCGTGATGCCAACTTGCTCTCTGAGGAGGGCAGATTTTAACACCTCCAAATGCTTTAATGCATCCCAGCTGACCTTAATTATAAAAGTATGGTACCCGCGAACCCCTGCTCCCCTTGAGAGGAGATGGGGTGTGAGTCTGGCTACCTGCCGCAAGCTGCTCTGGAACACAGCTCAATGTTAATAGTTGTATCCTGAGAAGAAATCAATAAACCTATAAAAGGTGATATCACAGTGTCTAGGAGCCCTCCACCCTTTCTGCTGCTTCACCTCTCTCTCTCTCTCTCTCTCTCTCCCTCTCTCTGTGTTACTCTTTCTTTCACATTTTCTTATTCCCTGTGGAAAATTCTTTTATAAAAGAACTTGATAGTTGATCCTTAGGTTGTTGAGATGGTCAGTCTGACAATAGCACCTCTTCTGGTCTTCAGGCCAATGTTATACAATAGATAATAAATTAAGGTGAAGCCTTTAAGCAATAGCAAAAAAATTTTTTTGAAGGACCCTTATGACTAGATGTACCTAGATTCGACATGTACTGTAATATCCTCTACCTACTGACAACGTATGTAAAACTGACATCACTGCCCCAGTTGCAAATTGGCCCATAACATTGAATTATGAGTGAGCACGAGGCCCATGCATGGCAAGGAACATCGAGACATCGTTGTGCTGATAAACTGCCCAGACAATAGATAACTTTTTATGTACCTCCTCATGCAGAGCACAAATATTATGACTTCTAGTACATGAATTAACTCTCTAGCCTGGGGGCTTCCTCTCAGCTGAGGTTAAGAGCTTCTTTAATTAAAGATCAATACTGTTTTGCCATATATTTTGCCTGTACTGAAGGAGACGGAGGTGCTCATCTTCACAGGCAGGCAAGCAGGCAGGCATGAGTGATGGACTAGGACTGGCAGAGAGGAAGTGCTGTGATGGTCTGCTGCAGCCTTGTACTTGGAAGACAATTTCTTGGACCGAAAATAAGGAAGCTGGAATAAAGCAGCTGAACTTAGTTTTGCTGACTGCACAGGTTTCAACAAGATGCTTAGCTGAAGAAAGCTCCAACATCTGTTGGACTTTTGTTGCTTGATCTAAATGACATTACTTTGCGTAATAACAGAACTGACACCAGATTCAGCTAAGGACAGGAGTTTGTTGGGCAGTTCCTTATGTTAAGCGTGGCTTCACCAAGTACAGCTGTTCTGAAGTCTCTGCCTTATGGCATCCCTACTTCCTGAACAGACATATTGGGTATCTGTGCACTAGGGAGAGCCAGGTGGAGCATTGCGGCTTGATCAAAGAACCCAGGCCACTCTGTGGAAACACACCTTGGGCCCTTGTTTTTAGCGCAGGAGATAGCAGGCACAAAGCACACATTCAGACTCCAGGCTGCTAAATTTCCCTCAGATCTCTCTAATCCACTCAGATTGTGTTTGACAAGACAGGGATCCTCCTTCTGTTTCCAAAGCCTCATTTATTCCAGACCATGGCTAACAAAGGGTTCTTGTATCATAACATTGGTGTTGTGTAGCTTTCCAAAATGGACAACCCGTTTGGCTTGGCTAATGAGATCTATTAATTGTGTTAGGTAAACTTTGACCACTTAGTCATTCACTGTAATAAATCTGGAGTTTGTCATCCTGTATGAAATGTTTTAATGAGTGCATATTCTAATTATAAAAGATTTCATATTTTGTGCTCGGTCTAGTCTAGTATTGTGCACAAATTCAGCACGTCCAGTCCAATATTAAAATATAACACACGGGTCTCTAGAGTGAGGTACTGTTTATAGACACGCACAAACTCTTAAAATACAGAAAGAGGTGTGAGGTGGGATTGCAGCAGCGTTGATCTGAGGGCCCAGGCGGCTAGCTCTTACTGACACCGGGCCTACTCTGGTTTAGCCTGGTTGGGTCTCCTAGGGCCCGTTGACCAGCCTCTTCTCTCCCCCCTGCCACACAAGAATAAGCCAGGTTAAACAGTTAAACGCCAGCAAATCCTGCACTGCCCTGTGGGAAATTTGCCTCTAATCCCAAAGTTATAGGCACACAATCAAAGCCAAAAAGCCCGAGCAACAAATCTCATCTTTCCCCTCCGCACAATCTGTGGCCTCCTGGGAGAGCAGGGAGAGCGCAGCGGACAAGGCTGAGATGGATAAATACCTAAATGATGAGACAGTCTGGGGACGTGGGAGCAGTGTCTGGCTATGGCCGTTCACCTCCAATTTGGCATGCGCACGAAGAAAGGCAATTGGACGGCAGCCCCCACACAGCAGCCAGTCCTTATTATTATAAGTTGAAGTGGAGCTTTAGGAATGATTAATGACAGTGTCAGGGCAAAAACAAAGCGTGGCGCAAGTTATCTCGCATCCACCTGCTCCAGCCAGCCGATTGGATGGGAATGGAAAAGGACCCGTGTGCAAGCCTTGATAATAGGACTGAGAGTGGTAGAAAGAATAGGAAGGATAGGACAGTAGGGACTGATCAGGGAGAAAATAAATGCAAATATGATTCTCAGCCACTATGAATAGAAATGTATTTATATATTTGTGTCACATATTTTTAAAGATTGTTCTAGAAATGCGGTTAGGAACAATATAATGGAAGGTGGTATGTTTGTGGTCCAGTTTATGCTGTAAAACAGACAATATTTCCACATGGTCCTGAATATTCATCCATAAGCCACTATGTTGGTGTGTGTACATGTCCAAGTGCAGAAGAGTGGACGTAATTCTCATCCGAGGTGTGAAACTTTGCAAAGCCCTGTGTGTGATTGATTTGACACACAGAGTGGACTTTCATGGCGTCTGTGTTTGTTACATGCAGGCGGACTGTCCCCTGCTCTATTGGTGTTGACATTTATAGGATGGTGTTGGAGGAGCCCTGAACGAGGCTCTAATTAGATAGAGAAGTGAGGAGCAGAAGAGCAACCAGACAGTGCCATCCAATGGTTTGTTCAGAAATTGCTGCAAGAAAAATCATCCAATTTAGAAAGCTTGTGGTCTGGTGTTCTAATAAGAATAGATCCATTGCAAAACTTGTTTCCTTTAGCATTCTTAAAATGTATTTTGAACTTAGATTTTTTAAAGTCTTTTAATTAATATAGTCTACTGTACGTTAGAGAAATATTTCTATAACAAAAGTACATTTATTTAAACACCAAGATGACATTGAAATAAATGCATACACTGTGTAAACCATAACATTTATTCAGAGCCTTACATCTTTAAATGTGCAAGAAATTTGATGTAAATTCCTAGAGTTACATGCTCAATAATTTACCATGGTGAAATAAATAATTGTAATCAATTGCTGCTGTAGTCAATAGTTTTTGTGAATTTTTACTATAAAAATCAGTGGTTTTATGAATAATTTTGTTTGAGCCAGTGATGCAATTTACCACCATATAGTAAGAGAGAGGACGCAGTGTGATAACATTTAATGTTGATCTTTGTATTGAGGTGCTTTTGGGGAAACTTGATCATAGTCATGTGCAAAATGTTACTACCACAGGCAGTAGGCACTGTGAACATTAGAACTACAGACAGCAATTATATTTGTGTATTTTAGAAGTTATTGTGAAATTTACATTTAATAATAATCTTTGTCAATTTTATTACTACAATATGTATATTTTGTCAAATTTACCACCAAAGTCAATAGTCTTTCTCATGTTTTTGTGACAAAAAATCGCTCATGTTATGAATTTTGCTCCCATAGTCAATAGTGAATTTATGTGATATTACTGGTAATGAGGCTCGATTCCCGTCTCTGTGTGCATGGAGTTTGCATGTTCTCCCCGTGCTTGGTGGGTTTCCTCCAGGTACTCCG
>JAOTQY010000002.1:16349108-16376932 GCA_026413445.1 Dolichallabes microphthalmus
GGCTGGGGTTGACTTGGCAGGAGCCCAGGGCTCAGGCCACATCCTACCGCTCTCCTCCTCCTCCTCCTCCTCCTCCTCCTCCTTAAACCAGGCCAGGAAACGGCTGGCCCTGGATCCCCCTGCCTCCCGGGTCAGGCCTCACACACACGCACTCAAGCAGTGCCTCACACACTGGGAGATTTTGCACACGATTGTAAACCCCGAGACTGGACTGCTCGTTGCGTCCAGGTCAACTGAAAATCGTTATAGCGATTCTCGTACTTCTTTAATTTGCTGTCTAAAGAAGGAAGGAGTCATTTCTCACTCTTTTGGTGGGGAACACGAACACCAGCACATGGGTGCGTCACACAAGACGCCCACACAGTGCTGGTGTGATTTTTGCCCTGTAAGTTCTAGCTGTTAAAGATGAACACGCTGTACATAAAAGCTGGTTAAGGTGAAAAATCACACAAACACACTGTTTTTATAATCTTTCTGCTTCAAACACGATAAACGTGCCGATGATGAAACACGATACCACTAGGGTTATTTTATAGAAGGCTTGTGCGACTTTGGCTGAGTATGTAAATTCCCAAATTCAACTGCATTCAGCATGTGCTTTTTAGAGAAGTTGAAACTATCAGAATGTGAAAAATATCTTTTTAGAGTATGACCGAAGTACAAAACAGGGTAAATGTGTGACCTGTGAAGTTACTCTCTACACTCTACACTTTTTTTTAGAGCATGTGCTCTATTTTAATGGTATGAGCTTATATTTGTGGTATTTTGTTTTAATTCTCATTCAGTATTCGCGCATCTTTTTGTCTATTTAAAAAATCTACATAGTTTTCACATTTTAAACACGCTTCACGTAATGTAAATATATTTGAATGATCCATACACATTGTTTAAGTATATGGACTTGGAACAAGGGTGTAAAAAAATTTCAGACTTCTCAGAAACCCGTACTCCAGCTCATAATAGCCGCTTCCTTTTTTTCTCGGAAATGTAGTCATTCTTCCAGCAGACTAGCTCGGAATCTTTGGGAATTTCATTCTTGGCTGATCCTCTTCCGTCTGAACTCTGCCCTCTCAGCACAGAGAAGAAAAAAAAATCTCAACCTTTGTCTTCGTGTTCATCATTGTGTGCAGATGATTCTTATTGTGTGTGTGTATGTGTGTGTGTGTGTGTGTGTGTGTGTGTGGTGCAATGCATAGAGATTGCTCTCATGAGATAGGTGGGGTGAGGGTAGGCGGATTTGACAGGAAGTGTGTCCCATTAGGTTAAGTCAGGCTTTTTTTTTTTGCCTTCTACTGTTTGTGTCCGTTCAAGCTTGACTTCTTTTCTTCAAGTGCTTTAAAACACTCTAGAAGGCTTTTTAATTACAAAAACACTTCTGAAACATTGTAGGTCATGGTCACCTCTGTATGCGTGCAAATGAAGTGTTGTCCAAGTGGAAATGTTTTAAAATGAAAACCATAATGCTGAAACTACCGTTTCTTCCTCTTAGAGTTTTTTTTGCTCTTTCCGTCTTTAACCACAGCTGTTATTTGGCTCCACTCCTTCCTTTTAGAGACATTGTGTTTCATAGAAATTTCCAAAATCGGTGTGTGTATATAGCTTTATATTGATTGAACCTCTTTTCAATTGAACCTGCAATTAATTCTGATAAATGATATCCTGAGAACTACTGATTCTGCATGGAGAATTACACCAACTGGCTTATTAAGCAGGAAACAGAGATAAATGTTTGAGGAGTGTTCAAGTCAAAATTGGACTTTATTTACTGGATTTATTTTTTTTTTGTGAATGAAGCCTTAAAACCGATTGACATTTATTGACGACTTCAAGCACAGTATAGTCATGAGACTCTTAGTCGCAGTAAAGCATTTGAATTGTGCAAACATTATAAACAAAGCTGTATATATTCGTGAATGACAATACCGGCCATCGTTCCCATGAGCACTCACAAGGTACATACAATCATACAATCCTGACCTCGTTACAAGCCATTTCCACATTTTTGGGCCATTAAAGGAGTTCCTGGGAGGCCAGCGTTTCAGACACGAAGCAGGCAGAAGATTCTTGCTCCGGCATACTGAGAAAATTTTCTACCTTGATGGTATCCAAGCATCAATGAAACCCTGGGAAAAGTGAATTTAGTGTATTAGGGGATTATATAGAGAAATAAAGGGGGTTTTTACTCTCATAGCTGTTCTGTTGTTCTACACAATTAAAAGTCCTGGTTGACTTGAACTCCTCTTGTACAACCTACTGCAAGTTCGGATGACATTGATAACTGATCGTGCTATTAATTTTAGTGAGCATTGGGTGTTGTAAGTCTGAGTCTTTTATCCTGATGATGTGTATGCCCTTCTGTATTTTGTTCTTTAGACAGTTTTCTCAAAATGCTGATCCGAGGTTTCATTCGGCGCTTAAAGCACGAAATGTGTTACTGGGAAAGGAGAAGTGGCAAATCTGGTGTCCAAAACAGTAAAAAGACAGATTTCAGGATTTGTTTGTGATGATTTGAATGCCCCATCAGAGAACTGACTTTAACTTGAGAAAGTATAAATGTTCCAGAGCTATTAAAAAAAAAAAAGGTGGCTGATATTGTGGTCCTTTAATACATTACTAGGATCCATAAAGAGCTGCGTTTGTCAAACGGTGACCTTTGTCATATCCGGGCTCATGTTGTTATTATCTAATCATACAAGCAATAGAGAAGAGAAAGAGTACAACTGCTTCCCACATGTAGAAGGTGAATGCTGAGGAAAAAAAATTGATCTGTGGATAATATACCAGGTTTTCTTGGAACGCTTGTAAACGTTTAACCATCTCAAAAGCAGTGTATCATGATTACAAACCTTAGATCATGCATAGAACAACCATTTCCCCCCCTATATTGATTCTTAGCATAACCTGAATGTTTCACTAATCATGTCTTGGTGTGTGTGTTGTGTGTGTGTTGCAGTGACAGTTATGCGCGTGTGAGAGCAGTGGTCATGACTCGCGATGACTCCAGCGGTGGATGGCTGCCTCTGGGAGGCGGAGGCCTCAGCTGCGTGTCGGTCCACAAAGTTAGCCGACCGGACTTGGATAGCCCCAACGGCGTGGATTATCTCATCCAGGGGGAACGACTCAAAGACAAGTTGGTAAGCTTCCACTTTTGGACCCAGTCCTTCATGGACTTTGTATGACTGTGTGTGACGCACATCCTCTTGAAAACGGGCTGCGAGATGAGATCATCAGGCTCAGCATTCACAGGAAGTGGCTGCTTAGCACTCATCCACAGAGCAGGTAGCTCAAAATAGGAGCGCACCGCATGACGCCGGCTGATGTCATCAGTAATAGAGACAAGCTGTTTAGAGAAAGAAAATGTAGGAGTGCTGTGTATTCACACAGAGTTGAAGGTTCTTTTCTGTCGAAATGTTACACGGCCAAAGCAACTAGACATAATCCTTTAGTCAGTACACAAAATATTTTTTTTGTAGAGACAAATAAACGGTCAGAAAGAAGTAGTTATTAAACAGTGGACTATCTACTGTGGCAAAGTAATATTATTTATTAAGCAGGTACTACTTGATCAGTTTTAAATGTCTTTGGATACGTCCAGGTTCATGGTGTCGTGAGAGGTTTTGTGTGTGTGTTCTGGCTGAATGAGGGACGAGAATGGGGGGAGGATTGGGGCTTCAGATTTGATCTGCATTTTGTCTGAAATGTACTGAGAGAGAGATGGCAGTAACTGTGATGTTGGAGAGAATCTGCCTACAAGTGTAGCGATGCGGCACACAGTGTCCTGATGAGTCAGCACAGACCGAATATAGCCCACCAATGGGCTTCTGCTCTCTCTATTCAGACGAGCTTTAATCTGCCGCTGAATTACACCACCGTTTGGAAAGTAGGGGGGAATATAGATTGGGATTCATGCAGAGTACAGCGCTAGTTTTTGGATCGGTATGATTTTTACGTTGACATGAACGAATCAGTATTGTGCCTGCTTTATAGCCATTTTCTCTCAGAATCTTTTGGTGTGTGTGTCATCATCTGCCTCTTCTCTCATAATGTCAATCAAGCAAAGAGATTGATAGCAGTGTCTCGGCTCTAAAACGAGTCGTCCACACACCAACTGGAATTCCATTCATATCTCTATTTTAACCGCTCTTCCTTTCATCTCCTTCTGCCTTTCATCCTTTTCTGTCTGCTGTTCTTCCGCTGACCCTCCCCCTCTGTTTGTTTATCTGCATTTGCTCACCTTGCTGTCTTCTCGTGCCATGCTTTGCCTGCTGGAATGCACCGTTTGATCGGCGTCTCCTCCTGTAACAGCGATACTTCCTTCTCTGCTCGCTTTGCATGCCTCTAACTCGCAGTTGTTACGCTCAGTCTCACCTTGACAATTGACCCGGTACTAGAATAACCAAATCTGAACAATAAAACAAAGTGGCATGACATATAAAGAGACCGTTTTTGTTTGTTTTTGGTATGGACACATGAGAACTAAGAAAACTAAGAATCGAGTTACAGATGTTATTGCTTGTTTTCTCCTTTATTCTGTTGCTTTTGAATGAATTCTTAAATCTTTCTCTCTCTCTCTCTCTCTCTCTGTCTCTCTCTCCTTGACTCCCTCTCTGGCACTCAAACCCTAGAGACGAGTGGGCGTTTCTCATTTCATTTTATCTGCTCAGGGGAAGGGCTGGAGCTCCTTCAAAAGCCCTTATTATTAATAATCTTTTCTGCACTCTTACTTTGTGAACGCATGTGTTCAGTCTGTGGTTTGAAGAATTTACACTGTCTGTATGCTCGGATATGCTAGTAACTTTCTTATTTATAAGGAGTGCTTATATAATATTCATTCGATATCTTATATATTATTTACAGTAAGCGATATTCTAAATCCGACATAATCTCTCATCAGATTGTGCTGGAGTGCATTATAAAGAGAGACCTTGTCTACAACAAAGTCAACCCTATCTTCCACCATTGGAGAATCGACAACAAGAAGTTCGGCCTGACTTTCCAGAGTCCAGCCGATGCCAGAGCTTTTGACCGAGGGATACGGCGAGCCCTGGAGGACATAAAGCAAGGTTTGGCCTCACTCTTTCATGATCTCTTAGCAACAACAAAACGTGCGTAGACTTGTACGCAGGATTGTGTCCTTCCTGCTTCTACCTCACACTTTTGTGTGAGTTGTATAAGATTTCTAAATCAGTGAGCATAAGTGAAGGCAGGTATGACGAATTAGTGTTTCATCTGATCAAAATGTCAAGATGTCCGTCTGTCATTAAAGCTTTAAAAGCTGTGTTTTGTCTTCCGCCTGGAATCAGCTAGATTGTTTGTTATTTTGACCAGGTTCATCCCTGCAGCTATTTTGCTTCAGCTTAGACAATTACCTATAGATAAAGAGATATGTGTGTTTGTTTGTATGTGTGCATGCACGTGCATGTGCCCATTCGATATGAAAGTGTGTCACCGTCCAGTGGCAGGGTAATGAGACGTCATTGCCCAGCCCCAGACCAGATCGGAAACCTAGATAACGGAATTTGCCTAATTAACTTTAAAATGCTTTTAGAGCATGACTCAACTTTCGGGAACCTGATTACTACAGTGTTATCTCAAATCAGATATAAGCAAGCCAAGAGCAGGTAACCGTGAAGGGAAGGGTAGCTGGCAGGTAAAGAAGGCGTGGTCACCTGGGTGATGAACAGAATCTGCAAGGCGGAGAGGTGAAGACAAGTTCGACTGGGGAGGGTTTGATTTGATCTAGGATCTTTTGATGATGATTGTATTCCTTACAAAATGTCTTTGTGCTTTTAAGTGACCTAAAGACACTTGTTTTAAGTAAAAACACTAGACATAACATAGATATAAGTGTTGAATTGGAGATGATAAAAGCAGAGCAAGATTGTAAACATCCTTACTGTACACACCTCTATCCTGGTTATGTTCACAACACTGAGCTAACCTAAGAGCTAATCCAGCGTGTCCTTTCGTTCTCGTTATGTCTACGAGCTGTTCTCCAGTTCTGGAGGAATATTCTAGGGGCTGCGGTTCGGAGCACACTCAGCAGATGGGGTGGGCTGCTCTCGTGTATTTCAGGCCCGGTTGTGTTGTGTAATGCCTTGCTCAGGTTCCTCTGTATTCCTGTTGCATCGCTCCACTGCCCGCACCGCAGCGTGGCAGCTTTGCAGGGCGCTGTTGCTATAGCAACCAGGCACATGGCTCATCCAGCACAGTGGCCTGGCACCGGCAGAGTCGTGCTGCAGGAAACTCAAAGTCGTTCCCATCCAAGCTGCGCTCCATCTCTCGGTCTTTCCCTTCACATTCCCTCATCACTTTCTGCTCTGTAGGTGCTAATGCAGACAAGGTCAGGTCATGATACCCATAAAATCATCAGAATAAATGTTTAAGGTTGATTCAGCGTACTTAAAAGGGGAGATACTTGTCTTTTTCTCCATTTTAAAGGCATGATCCTCAACAGACTTACTTCATATATCAGTTTGATCATGATCCAAGTGATTATATTATATTCAGAATTGTAGGATATTTGTTGCAAGTCCCGCTCTGTCCATGAGCACTTCACTCATTTATTCCCTTTTCACTTTACAGGCTGTCCGGTGTACAGTGACTCAGAGGTTCCTGAAGATGGATTACAGGTGAGTCGAGCACAAGGTTAATGCAAAGTGGCCAGGGCATAGTAGACTGAGACATGGTGAAAATGCCTGCCTGATGCCCCTTAGTCATTTGGCATTCGTTTTGAGTGGTCGGTATCAAGGAAGGGAAAAAAAAAATCAAAGAACGCCTCAGCCTCCGTTAGCAAATGTTGTGTGAAACGAAATCAGCACCTGGTATGGCAGAAGCGTGTAGCAGTCAACAGATACGTGACTCATTTTCGCAAACGGGCGGTGATGAAATTTTCCCCATGGACAGGCCTAATCTTCTGTCTCGAGTGCATCGCTCCGTATGGGCTAGATGGACACAGGTCGGTCCAATGTGCCGAAGAAAACTGTCACTCTTCTGTTGTAAATATACACAACTCGGGTCCAAGAACGACTACTTTTTTTGGATGAGTTTGTACGATTACCCCAAATACAATGCTGACTCTCCAGGAAATAGTTTTGTTGATGGAAATTTAACAAGGGGACATAATGAAGCTTTTCCTCTTTTATGACACATTGATTACTATTTTCCCTTCATTGTTATTCTGATTGTTTCTATTTTTGCACTTTCAGAAAGGTGTGAGTGTACTCAATGTCATCTCATGTCATGGATTGCTTCATAGAATCACAAATTCCACTAATAATGTTTTTTTCCCTGTACCAAAAGAAGTCTATTTCTAGTGAAGGGAGAACTGATCTTCTGAAATGTACCATGATGTTTCCTCATTCTGGATAGAAAGCATCTTTTTCACTGCAGCCTATTTTACCACAAAAGCTCTAGATTCCCTACTCTGTCAACATGAAGATTTATCATGTTCTTACTGACTTTAAACATTTTCCAGGCAGACTTGTTGCGTTCAGGCAGATTATGGTCCTTTTCAGTGTCCCAGTCATCAACCATGCTGGAATTTGACTTCATTCATAGAGAAAAGGGCTGAGGAGATTACCTGGGATCAGTGATGCGTCAGCGCCAATGGCGCTGCTGTTGCTAGGCGGCAAGAGAGTGGAGGAGGGATGCGGGGAGCCACTGAGGATGTAGCCATGGTGATTCACCAGCACAGCACTGGGGTTATAGAGCCAGGACGCAGCACAACACTTAGTCATTCACACGCCTCAGCCTCCAGAACGGCACGGACAAAACAATTACACGTTCCCCAAAGCACCAACCTGCACTCATCCACTGCGACTTGCAAAACGGGATTCTGACTAAAATGATGCAGTATTCCTGAAAAGGAGAAATGCCTTTAAGGCATTCTTTAGGCTCATTGGCTGTATTTATTTATTTATTTATTTATTTTTGACCCCCAAGTTATAAGTCATGACCTGTCCGTTTACCGGGGACTTCTCGAAGATCCTGTTGTTGCTTAGACGAAATACGATGGATAAATGCAAAATCTTTGAGAATAAAGAGTACGGAGATAAGATGAATTGCTCCCTTGTCTCGAATAGATAGAAATGCCTGAAGATTTGGCCTCTGGGAGTCGAATGTGTGCGCTCTCCTTGGTGTGATTGCAGCCATCTTAGCTTGAGCCAAGAATTTGTTTGCCGTCTCCTCTCCCTCCCTAAGTAAGGAAGATCAGGAAAATCATCTTGTGGGGAGGCAGTAAACTCCAAAAAGGAGAACAAGTCTTGCCAAATCTGTCATTAAGCAGACTTTCCCATCCATAAAAGTTGTCTTTTATGTTAATTGGCAATGTTGTTAAGTGTATTTTTGTTAAGAATTTAAGAATTTTTTCGGATATGTCACTTAAATAGCACGATCGCTCCGCATCGGGTTTTTAATCTCTTCCTTAAGGCAGTTTGATCCTAAAGACAAAAGACTATGTTCAGTGTAAAAACCTTCAAAGTGTTGCAAGTCCTTGAGAGCACGTGAAAAAGAGCTATTACGTGTGACTTTGTATTTGATAAGCAGACCTGTGCGCACATGCCATGAATAGAGAGCGAGTCTGCAAAGTAGAGGGAAAAGAAGGGGAGAAAGCGAGCGAGTGTGCATTCTACTCCTGCTGGTGCGCTGCCAGGCCTCAGTTCTTATCTCCCACAGTGCTCTGTGGGTAGATCACAACCAGATTTGCCCCTGCATATGCTCGGGCTCAGGCCACTCTGGAGCAAGGGCTTTAAAAGGAACTCCAAGTCTGGTTCTCATTTCAACTGCCTAACTCTCCTCCCTTCCTCCCACCACACACACACACACATGCACACACACACACACACACACACAGCTGTCATCTGGCTTTTTAAGTTCTGGACTGCGTTTCTCCAGCTGGAGCTGGTTTATGACATTCCCCCGGCAGACCCATTGGCCGTGCATTCACTCGCGCTCTCGCTCTCTCTCTCTCTCTCTCTCTCTCTCACACACACACTTTCTCTATCTGAAACATACACATGCATGCACCATTTTCTCCACTCCATTTTTTTCCTTTACTCCCTTTTGCTCTTCTTCATAATGTGTGTATGTGTGCTTGTGCATTAAAAGAAAAAAAAGGGGGGGGGTCAAAGGAAGCATCTCTTAGCAACCACAGGACAGTAATTACTGTAGCAGCAGCTGGGAGCAAACCAGATTTCCGCTGTGTGTTAAAACACTGGCGTGGGCTACTTTACACACGGCACTGCCTAACCAGTGCCAGCAGCCTCCCCCACATGCAGAGAGCAGAAAAACCTGGCTGTAGGTGGGTGTGTGTGTGTGTGTGTGCATATGGGGGCGTGTGTGTGTGAGAGAGAGAGAGAAAGAGAGAGATGCCTGCCCTAAAAGCGGCAAACACATGCGGCTTCACCGATGTGCACGCTGTAATTTAGATATCAGTTTTCCAGCCTCATGATAGCTTCCCACTTCCATGAGCTTTTTGCGAACTTCCTCCTCCTGTGTTGCGGTGGAGGTGGTCGGGTTTAACTCGCACCAGTCCCTGGAAGCCGCTCGCCTTTTTGTTGCCTGTGCCATGTTTACATGTTGCATCTGAGCAACATTCCAGGAGTATCCGGAAGATGAATGACCTTCTGTTAGTCAGCATATGTCTCTGAATTGTATACAATCCATTTCCTGTTTATGAGATACACCTACTTTCTAGCTACGCCCGTTTTATCTGGTGCACCTAACACATAGTTTCCTTTTGTAGGTATGTAATTACTCACTGTAGCACATCTGTTGCTATGCACAATTTGTCAGCTCCCTTGACCCCATCCGTCAGAGGAAAGAGACCACCCCAGAACCGTTGCTGATCAGATGTTAGTGCAGCAGAGACATGGCAATGGCAGTGGTATTGCTGTGTGTGTGTGTGTGTGTGTGTGTGTGTGTGTGTGTGTGTGTGTGTGTGTGTGTGGTGTTAGAAACAGTGCTTCAGGTGCAGCCGCATTGCTTCGGTTTTAAGGACCTTGGGATCTTTGGAGTTAAAACAGTCCAACAAAGACGAATGTCTAGCCAGTTACTAGACATTCTAACCAGTTAGAAACTGATGCTGATGATGAAAGTCATCACAAAGTCTGAATGTACATTTTTTTTTAGTGTTTATCTACTGTATATACCAAGAAAATAAAATATAGATTTTGTTTGTCCATTTATCTTGAACTAACTGGATCCATATATTTACGAGGTATTTTCATCATTGGGTTAGGGTTTTAGAGATGAATCCATTCCTCTTCTCTAGGAAAATTCCTTTATCTGGAACATTCGAGGTGTTTGCGTTTGATAAGGATATACTTGCAGAATCTCTGCACCTATAAAAATGTGTCTGGGAACGCTTGCAAGGACAACAAAAACTAAGTACTGATGAAAATGTTCCCATGCCGATGTTGGTGTTGGATGTCAGGCTCCACCTGGTGGATAAAAAAAAAGAAAAAACATATTTTTCAGCTAGCTCACTCAAACTTGATCTTTGTGAGAGGGGGTGCATTTAATCCCAGTCTGTAATTACTGATTTTTCTTTTTCCCCCTAGCAGGTTAACCAGGAACCTTCCTCAATCTGCACGCCCATCAGAGAGCCGTTCTCCCCACATGGCAGAGTGGTGTCCACCGAGCCTTTCCACAGCTGTTATGTGCATGCTCAGCCGTTTGAGGAGTTCCATAGCCCCAGTCACCGCTATCTGCCCCCGCAGGTCAGTTCAGACTACAGACAAACAGTGTTTTTCTTGGCGTAACGTCAAATCATCCAGAATAGTTTTGTTTACCTGCAGTTAGAATTATGTCACTTTTGTTTGCCAGGCTGTACCAGAGACGATTGCTAATTTTCTGTGATCTCTATCGTTTTAGGTCCCTTTCTCCTCAACACGCCATGTGAGCTTTCACATGGACGACGAAGAGGTCGTTCGGATCAACCCCCGCAAGGACGTCCTCATCCGCGGGTATGAGGACTACAGGCACCCGGTCATGTGGAAGCAGGACACAGAGCGTGACGATGCTGATTTCTCCACCACGTTCACCAAAGTGGACAGCAAGAAAAGTGAGTATTCGTTTCTAGAAGGCTCCGAGCATCGCCCAGGCACCAAGGACTCGATTAAAACTCAGCAGCCTTCGCCTTTACTAAAGTCCAAGAAATCTCGGAGACGGCGGGAGGACGGTGAGAGGTCGCGCTGCATATATTGCCGTGAGATGTTCAACCATGAGGAGAACCGACGTGGAGAGTGCCAGGATGCACCAGACCCTATCAAGCAGTGCATCTACAAGGTGAGCTGCATGCTGTGCGCGGAGAGCATGCTCTACCACTGCATGTCCGACTCGGAGGGCGACTTCTCGGACCCGTGCTCGTGCGACTCCAGTGAAGAGCAGTTCTGTGTCCGCTGGCTGGCACTTCTTGGCCTCTCCATCATAGCACCCTGCATGTGCTGCTATCCACCGCTGCGGGCCTGTCACCACTGCGGAGAGGCGTGCCACTGCTGCGGAGGGAAACACAAGGCCGCCGGCTGAGCCGAGCCGACGAGGGAGAAACACACGGCATCGTGAAGAAACAACCGCCGCCGTCGCTTTTCTTTTTTCATTCACCCCTGGAGGCGGGTGAGGTGGTCCACCCGCCACATTGGAAGCTTTGGAGATTTGATTTGGCCGAGAGCAGCAGAAGCCAATGACCGGATCTTCTTGGGCTCTCGAGCTCACGTCATGGAGCTCGTTACGGAAGGGAAGGTGTTTACCGAATAAACTCGAATCACAAAATGAGCAAAAAATAATAATAAAACAAGACAAAAATAAATAAATCACTTGACATACAAATGTCAGACTTTCATTACAAATAGCGTGCAACCTTTGTGAAGGAATGTTGTCTTTTGTACAGAGATCAAAACTATAACAAAGAAAAAACTGGTCGTGCATACAGCGGATCTGCTGTATGGGTATGGTAAAAGGGATATTTTCTTGCTTTATGCGAATTTGCAGTAGGGTTAAAGTGGCCTTCTCTTTCGACTGGAGCATTCGCTGACTGTGTAATTATTAGGCAAAAGAAAACATGCACTAGTTAAGTGTTCTCCCATGAAAGGCAACCCTCATAAATTATGATACATAGACTAAAAACACTTTGGGCAAGTTTAAGCAGTAGAAAAAAAAATTCTGTGATGGATTCGATTGGTTTTTATTGCTTTTCATTTCGATGACAATAACGTCATTTCTTTTGAAAAGGTAGTATGACACAGCCTTTGGTATTAATTGAGCTAAGGTTTAAAATACATCCTTCTGTAATTAGCAAGATTACTTGGACCACACAGGTGCATTCCAGCATTGAGTGAGTGAGTCGACACAGTTGTCCACATTTACTCCTGGTTCAGTTCCATGTCAAGGTCAGCAAAAATATTGATAGACCAATTAGTCAGGAAATGTACATTTCACTTTCAATTTCATCTCATGTTTATCAGAGTGAGACTGGGTTCTTTTCAGCGTTTGTTTCTTGTTTTCAAGCTGAAATTGTGCTCAACCAGCAAGTTTTTCTTTGATAACATGTCACATTTTGGGATTGTAACGATCACGGTTAAAAGGGTGTCCAAATTCTATAATTGATCGAGGCACTTATATTCATTTTAAAGTGGGATACCCCTCTATTTGAGTTGTTCCGTTTAAATGCCCCTTATGAAAGCACTCACTTCACAGCTTTGGTTACAGCTTCATGTCTACGTTTTATCTTCCATCCAGCATGTAGTGTCTGTCAGTTTAGAGAGTTTGTGCATTATTTTTCTGCATTTCTCAATGCATCCAAAACAATAAAAAAAACACACGCACACACACATAAACTAAAATTAATTTATATAATTTGAGGCTCTATATAAGATTTCTCTCAACACTAAAGAATCATTTCCTGGTTCAGGGAAGGCCTGCAGATTCGCAAACCCAATCACAAGCAAGCCATCATCAGTTATTATTAGGTAAAATTACTAGGCACTGCATTTTGGCAAAGTTTTTTTTTTTCTTTGTTCGTAAGGAAAGTTCCTCAGAATTTCTGAAAGGCCAGTACGAGGCGCTCCATACTCCAGTTCTCTGATCTCCCTGTGCATTTCCATCCACACACTTTACTTTCTATGCAAATATTTCCATGTGAAACACTTAGATCTCTCGCTAAAATTCGGTAATGTGACACTTTAATATTGTAGATGTTAATCTTGGTACCAAACTCAAAAACCTTATGTAAATATGTAACACTATATTTAAGCGACAATAATAATCCCGTTCAAATTTTTAAAGAGAGAGTTGTATTTATCACTGCTGTCGGT
Organism: Dolichallabes microphthalmus; assembly: GCA_026413445.1. NCBI lineage: Eukaryota > Metazoa > Chordata > Actinopteri > Siluriformes > Clariidae > Dolichallabes > Dolichallabes microphthalmus. The sequence continues at coordinate 16,362,422 of JAOTQY010000002.1, forward strand.
ATATACTATAGCTTGAGTTGACAGCATTATGTACATAGGTCACCTTTTAGTATTATTTCACATTGAAAGTAGAGGGCGTACATGATGAAAACGATTGAGCTTTTACTAGAGATTGTCTCTAGTTTTGTTGTATTGCAGAAAGAAGGCTAGAGAAGGTACAGTCGTGGCAGTCCACTTCTCAAAGGTTTCGTCATATGAAGCTGCTAGAAACAATCACTAATTTTGCGCTGAGAGGAATAAAATTCAGCTATGGATGACTGTTAAAACTAAAATCGTGCTTTAGATTTGTTGATTTTTTTTTTGGTCTTTTCGTTAAGCACACCCATTTAATGTTTCCAGGGTTTTTATTTTTTTCCCCTTCCCTACTGTATTTGAATTGCAGTTTGTTTCGTTTTGTTTTTTATGTCGCAAGCTGAACCAAGGTTTGAAGAAACCTTAATAAAACTTGCTGGCTGAGAAGACATGTAGAATAGGCCACATCCATACAATATTGTAGACAGATACTGTAATGCTTAGTTTCATTCTGCATTAAGCAGCACGGTGAAGCCACATGTAATGTGTTGTATTTAATATGCAACCTGTCTGCTTTCTTTGCTTCCTTTCCATTTGCCGTTAACTTAGCATTTATCCGTCTTCAGTTTTTTTTAACCACTTGCTGCTAGTCTTTTATTTTTGAACTCTTGGACTTTGTGTATAACTCTGGAATGCATAAAAGATGAACATTCTTTACTGTTTAGAGAAATGCTTATGTAAATCTGTCATTTCAGTGTGATGTAAAAAAAAAAAAAAAAAAAAACGACAACAGCTACAGTATGTTCACAGCAGTTTAGTGGTTTCTTTGGAATTCTTCGATGCTTTGGTGCACTGACATGTAGCTAGGCTTTCCCCCCTCTTCATAGCGCTTGATGATGTAAAGTTCACGTGATTAGTTTTTGCAGTTGTGAAGACATTTGTGTTATTGGTAATTGCAGTATAAATGGTACTCTGATTGATTCCACTATGAACACTGCCTGGTTCTTTACTCTGCATCTCTGAGTTTTAGTGCCATCTGCTTCACCCACTGACAACCTCGAAAAAGTGCCTCACGTCCATCACAAGTTCCATCCAAAACTTAACCGCTCTTGCTATGGTTGTATTGGTTTATACACGTCTAGGTATTTGTATCATGGTTTGAAAAATACCAAGTATATGATGTAATATTTATAGTTCAGTAACTCATGTCATAGTTGTATTTTCTTTATACAGATGTAGCTTGTTATGTTTCATAAATATATTATGTAAATATGCATACAAATGTTTGTAACTGTTTTTATGTTACATCATACACTTGTAATTTGACATATAAAATAACATTACCATAATAAAAGGTGAGTTTTAATGTATTCTTGTCTGTGTGTGTGTGTGTGTGTGTGAGAGAGAGAGAGAGAGAGAGAGAGAGAATATTTTGACCCCTTTGCATGCTGAAAACGATTGAATAACAAATTTTCACCACAGGTGGATGTAGGCTGATTATTTAGACAAGGACTATAGTAGTTTATTGAATGAAGTTCAGTTTTGAATCGTTAATGTATTAGTGCAATTTTGAAGTCACTAATAATACGCATATTGTTATTTAATGTAACTTTGGGTACTCAAAGGAGAATGAATATAAACTCACCAACCACTTTATTATTACTATTTACTAAGCTCATTCATGCAATTATCCTACCAGCAAGTTGTGACAACATGGTACAGATCAGAAAATATCCCAGTCAAGACCATCAGCCAGTGTTCAAATCCATCTCATAAAATGGGAACAAATAAGTGATTTGGGTCACTCTATGAGGTTTCTTTCTAGACTGGATGGTTTGTATATTATAGGAACTTCCCCAGGCCTGGGACCAACACTGCATCTAGTGGCTGGGGTTTGGGCGGGCATTCCACATGGCAGGCAGGAAACCTACCCCTGAGCCACCAATGCCCAGTTGAAGCTTGGAAAAACGGGTCAAGCAGACCAGCTGATGCAGTCCTCTGCTGTTGGTGACCATCAAATGCAGGATTTGGTGTTTTGTGCTCTTTCTGAGAGCACAGTTGTGAAGAGTGAGTGTTCACAACCCCGAACAAAATGAAGCAGTTACCTCAGAATTAGTTATTAAAACTATTTCTGTGATACTTTCTCCCTATAATAAAAAAATTGTTTAGTTACTATAATGATTTTATGTTTTTGGAAGGGATGTAATAATCTTTCTCATATGATTAGGACCACTTACATTCTCCAGCTTTTGAATTAAATTCTATTCGTTCTTGGATTTCCAGATGTGTAAATTTTCTTGCCATTAGTGAAACAAAATATAATACATTTAAAAAATCATGAAGCCTTGAAGGAAAAATAGTTCTATCACATTCTAAAGAAGCATAGCTTGTACTTATTGTACTACCATTCTACAATTTGTGTTTGTGAGTTTTGTAATTATGTGGAATACAGTATATTAATCAGGACCATCTTAGTACCTCATGGTGGAGCCTGCCAACATTCTGTGTTTTTTTTTTTTTAGTTATATTTATGATTAGTCATGCAATCATTTGAATTAAAATATATGAAGGATATGAACATGTGAAGAATTTCACTTACTAGAAATAGAAAATCTCCCTCTCTCTCATCTTATAAGTCATACTGCGTGACAGTCCAATTTAAAGAGCTTAAAATAAATCGATTCATCAACAAAAATAAAAGAAACAATGAAAATAAATCCCACAGCAACTAACGGGGTAGGGAACTATGGGTTGTAGCTTGTGTTGCACTACGGATGTATTATCAATGCACACGTGTGCTGCGCGTATCTAAATTGCGCGTTCCCCTCTCACATTTATGGTTGTTTAAGTTAATTAATTTATTGTAATCACAATAGGTGCAATGGAAAGCGACATACTAGATGGACTTGATCAAGTCGGGTAAGTAAAAAAAAAAAAAAGATACACGATATACCTTAGCGTGGCCGTCATAGTAGCTTAGCACTGTTAGCTAGGAGCTCATGAGTAGAAGCAGGGGTAATAATCAACACCAGCGGAAAGAACAGGCGCTGATGGCGTTTAAGACCAGGGAAACTGAAACTGTTTTTTTTTTTTTCGTTTAAACTCGTTGAAGTCTTCATCATTGCTGTTATTGAATTTTAAGCCATACTGTTTATTTCTCAGCTACAATGGTTTCCTTGATGAAAAGGCACTTTCAGCAGCATGTGAGCAAGGCTTTAACTCTCGGGAGTTTGCACGTGTGTGTACATGGCTATCATCAAAACTTCAACACTGTTATGCCAAGGATCAGAAATCAGAAATACCAGGTAAATGTTTTTACATTGTGCATTATTTATTTATTATTATTTTGACTGGCTAAATAATTTTTGAATCATGTTTGCTATATGATGATCTTTTAACATGCAGACAATCTAGTAAGATATAGTGCGCATTTGTTTTTTGCAATTCTACTATGAGGTGGTATCAAAAAGTTTCGAGACTAGATGGCAGCACAAGACTGTAAACACCGTCACAGGGAGTACTGATCTTCATAAGTCGGTGTGCTAAAAGACATCGTCCTGTGTCCATCATGAGCTTTGCAACTGGTGCTATTCTGACCAGGTGCGTTACCATGTTTGTAATTTCATTATGAAAAGCACGTTAGAACAAAGAGCGAGCCTGAAATTTTGCATGAAACTGGGCAAATCTGCTACAGAGACGTTTGACATGATTTCCAAGTTTACTGCGATGCTGTAAGTCATTTGAGTGGCACACACGCTTCAGTTGCAGAAAGAACATCAGTGGAAAATGATGAGAGATCAGGAAGACCTTCAAGTTCGACCACTCAAAATGTCAAAACCCTTCAGCAATTTGTGCATTATGATCGTCAAAGAAAAATCCACGATATTATTGCTATTGTTGGTGTGTCATATGGAACATTCCTCATGTTTGATTTGAACATTCGCTGAGTGCCTGTCAAGCTTGTCCCCAGTCTGCTGACCCAGGAGCAGAAGGAACATAACATTGAAGTCTGCCAAGAACTTAATCAATGTGCCTTGAGCGTCCTTAGAGGCGAACATCATTACCGGTGACAACTTGGGTGTATGGGTATGACCATGAGACGAAGCAACAGTCTTCACAGTAGAAGAGCCCATCATCTCCAAAACCGAAAAAGACGAGGCAGTTCCACAGCTTGACCAGATGCTTGCTCATCGTGCTTTTTTTTTACATTCACGGCCAGGGCGTCAATAGTGAATTCTTCTGGCAGGTTTTAAGTTGTCTCAGGGAGGATGTACGGCGAAAGGTGAATCATGAAACTTTATACCTCCTCATATCTCTGTAACCCCAAAGAATTCAATTTGTTCTGTGATTTGTTTTTACAGACGATCCTGAAAAGGCGAAACTTGAATTAAGCAAACTGTTAAAAGAGCTGTCGTGTCCATATAAGGGTCTTGATGGGGAACTGAAGACGAAAAATGAGCACCTGAAATCCCTTTGTAAGTTTTATCATGCGTATTTTACTGTAAGAATATAATTGTTTGATAGAAACAGCGTACAGCGTTGTTACTGAATAGTGTCGTGTTTACAGTGTTTTTAGTATCGGAACTTCAGGCCATGCAGATTATAACAAGCAGAACAGTTAAAGACACAAAGGTTGAGAAAAATTTCTTGCCTCTTCACGACCTCCAGGCAATTTGCAAAGTGCTGAAACTCTCAGATTCAGACCAACAACAAACATCAGACTTGTTTTCATCCATAGAAAATGAGGTAAGTTTACAGCAGATGTCTTTGGCTAAAGAATAATGTATTGTTGTCTTGCAAGATATGAGACATTTTACCCAATCAAAACAATTAAGAGTTTAAAATATGAGTAGTGGCACTTTTTTTGTCTTATGGTTGTATTTGCTGTTTGGTAAATACTGGTCTCTTGCCTTGAATGTTGCTTCAGGTTATGGTTTTGCTAAAGAAAGTTCCAGAGAAACATGTTGGAAAACCAGTGTTAAAGGCATCCCTTAACAGTGAGCAGTGGGTAAGTATTAACAAACCTAACATTAGCATTAGTATTGTAGAAATGTATTTGTCAATCCTAGTAAGTTCACCATTAACCAAAAAAATTAGTGCGTTCACCACTAAAAACCAGAAACTGACAGAAGCGGATCAGATTGAAACAGGGAGAAGACAGAGAAAGACACCTAACAGAGACTCTTAAATAATTATTACCCCATGAGTGGGGACAAAATGCCCTGTTGTATGGGCATTCTGGGGTTCTTGTTGTCATAGAGGCCCAGCATACCTATACTATTATAGAGGAAACAATGATTAGCCGAATCCTAATATGTAGCTTAGAAGTGTGCATTAGGAATAGGATCCTGCGGGACCCAACATAAAGTCGCAGTAACAAGTGGTCTGATAAGAAATTTGAAAAACCAAGAAAGATGATGTGTATTAATACAGGAGCATAAACATGGCGGCATACTCAAAAGGGTCTTCATGAAGCTTTTACTACATTCATTTAATCTTCAGTGAACACTTTAATCCTGTTTAGCATGGATTTTAAATTACTAATTAAAGATGGGGCAAAATAAATCAATAGAAAGTAACTTAAGCAGATGGAAGGAAAACTAATAAACTTTGTGAGCCAGCAAGATTATTCAGATTTTTTTTCCAGAACAGGAGGGAGTGGGACTCACTAGTTAGTGGTTGCATTTTGTGTATTTTTTATTTTATTTAAATTATTGACTTGTTATTTATCCTCAGAGACAGCTGGAGAAGATAAATGGTGTTCTTTTGGCAGACTACGAGTGTCGTCGGCGCATGCTGATCAAACGGTTGGATGTTACTGTGCAGTCTTTCAGCTGGTCAGACAGAGCCAAGGCACGTTAAGCTGCAGCTTTCTGCCATCCTGTGTCCTGTTTCTGTGTCTCAATTTGAGCACCACACAGTCACATAGTAAAAAAAAAAATCACTAAAGTTTTACCTTTTAGAATGTATGGGTCCGTGGAAATGACGTTATGTATACACTTATATGACAATTTATTAGCAACACCATTCTCATACTAGGTAGGATGTACCTGTGCTTTCAGAACCTGCTTCGATTCGTTAAAAATTATTGAAAACATTTCTTTGCATCGCATAACTCATCTGCACATTCATGCTGTGTATCTCCCGTTTTACTACTTCCTAGAAGTGCTCAATGGGCCATTGTAGTATACTGAACACATTGTCATGTTCATGGAACCATATGTTCACTAGAGCCATTATAAGAATGGGATGCATGTGGTCAGCAACAACACTTGGCTCACCGGCTTTGGCATGCAAATAATGCTTTATTGGTTTTTCATGGGCCAAGTATGTGCCAGTAAACCATTCCTCGCACCATTACACCACCACTAACAACCTGAACTGTTGACACAAGGCAGGTTGAGTTCATGGATTCATGCTGTTGATGCCAAGTTTGGACGTTACCATCTGCATGCCAGAGCAGACATCCAAATTCATTAGACCAAGTGAACTTTTTTTTTCCTGAGTTGTCACCTGATCATTCTTCTGAATGTTTCATCACTCACAATTTTGTCTCACTTGATGTTTTTGCACAGTTATATGTACATTTTAGATAATGTTTTGCTTTTTTGTTTTTTTTTATCTTCATTTTTGATCTATTCAAACCAGCCTTTCTGGAACTAATAATGATTTCCTGGTGAAAGTCACTAAGATTACTTTTTTACCCATTCTGTTTGATGTGATCATTAATAGAAGACATATACATGTATCTACATGATTTTATACATGGTGCTGCTGCCACCACATAATTAACTGATTGTATAATTGCATAAACGAACATCTCTTCATAAGGTTTTTAGTGAAATGCTTTGTGTGTGTGTACGCCAGGCAAGTAAATTCCATTTATTCTTTTTCATCAGGCAAAAACTGACATTATGGCCAAGGCCTATCAGCCAAAAAGACACTCACTGACATTAAAGTCATCAATAAGCCTTGCTCACCTCCTGGCAGCACGAGAAGATATCTGCAACATGGTGAAGACCAGCAGTGAATCCTGCAGGGAAAGGACTGCCTGCGCTGTGAACAAGGTGAGTGCAAAGTACATACTTTGAGTTCCAGCTTCTAGGTACGCCTGAATCAGGCATGCGGTTGCTCTTCCTTGAATGTATTTTCAATGTTTTATTTTTACACATAAACTGTCAGCTCTTTTTGTGTGGCTCTTAATGTCAAATCTCTGCCTTTTATTTTAATGCTGCTACTCACTAAAACAAAAAACACTTATGCAGGCTTGTCCATACCACTCATTCTCGAATCCACCCACCATTTGCTCAACCATGGCCTAACTGCCATATGTTTTTATATACCGTTCACTTCTCAAGTTAAATGTCCTTCCGTTGTTAGAATTTTATATTTAATAGTGGTTTACAATGTTACATCTGAATATTAAGCAAAATAAATGAATAGTTGGTGTCAGCTATTTGTTTGTAAAGTTCTGTGAACCTTTTATTAATTAATGAAATCGACCCTCCCTATTTTAGCCTTAAATTGAATTAATTTTATCATTTCTGAGCTCAGGAATTCTCTGTTTGCCAATGAATCCTTAGGTGCTGATGGGAAGGGTTCCTGATCGAGGTGGAAGACCATCAGAGATTGAAGCTCCTCCCCCTGAGATGCCACCCTGGCAGAAGCGACAGGACGGCGGAGGAAGAGGAGGAGGTGGATACAGAGGACGTGGGGGTGGCTATGGAGGTGGTGGCTATGGAGGTGGTGGCTATAGTGGTGGAGATGGACATAGGGGTGGTGGACATTGGGGAGGGGGATATGGAGGAGGTGGACACAGAAGCGGTGGACAAGGTGGATGGGGCCGAGATGGGGGTGGAGGACGAAACCATGGAGGAAGGGGTGGTAAGGGAGGTTATTATTAATGTTCCCAGTATTTCCTTTGTTAGAAGCTATGCACAGTATTGAAATGAAAGTGCATATGAATGAATATGGTTTGAATGTTTTCAGTTCCATTTGTGTGTTTGTCACAGATTTTTTTGTTGATTTTGAAAAAGAGAATGGATATGTAGACATATGTAAATCACTGAACATAGATCACTTAGATATGATGCATTGGCTTGGATGAAGGGGCAAGTAGGTCATTGAAGGAAGTCAATGACCTGCTGTGCATAATTTCTATGGTTATAAAAATAGAAACCATTACAAACATGTCTGTAGTCCTCTAGTGTTACTTTTTAGGTGCACATTCAGTTTTTAAATCCTATTTTGTATTATTTATGTGCACATTTTATTTTGTTTGGTAACCAAATGTGTATGATGGATCCTAGAGATAGCATTCTGTTTGATCAGGTTGGAATAATAAATTTGTGGCAACAGTAATCATGCAATACTTCCTCCAAATAAATTATATAACTATAATTAGCACCTCTGTATGTCATTTTTTTATTAAATCAGAATGCTACTGATGCTGATATGTAGATAACCTTTCTGTTCATTCAGTGGTATGAGTTATTTCTGATCTGTATCCTAAATACACTACTGACAAAAAAAAAATGTCACGGTGATTTAAAAATAAAGATATGAACTTGTCCGGTAGTGTCAGGTGCTACATTGTCATGAAGTAACAGTCAAACTAATTAATACATATTAAGTTGTTTGTTTTTTGTTTTTTTTTTGATTAATTTGTAAGAATCTTTAAAATGGAAATTACGCCCCAAGTCTGTTGAGCGTCATTTGGGTAGAAGATTTGTGTGGATTTCTAGTAGGTGGAGGTATTCTATCATAGCCTGCTCTCAGTAAGTTAAAGGAAAACTGATTAAATACTACCTGAAAGAACATGGTCTTTATGATTATAACGTTTAAGAGCTTTGTTCTTATGCACCCATTTCATTAGGCGTAAGGCGTGAAGATTGTAGCCAGCAATAAAACTACATCTATTTTTGTTATGTAATTGTAAATTTTTTAAGTACAGTATTTGGAGATGTAAAGAGTTGATACTAAAAACATGATCATTCTGGATCCTTTCTGTTTGAAGGTAGGAGGATTGGAACATGATCAATGGCTAAAGCAAATGGCTCCCTATTCCCAAACACTAGATGTGATGAATTCTGTACCCTTTATTTCACACAACCCATGTAGTGCAGTTTGTATTTGAAGATCATACTGTAGCTACTGATCAGAGCTTTGTTCTGACAACAATATAAGATTCAATTCATAATGTTCATTCCTCTTCAGGAACTGGTTTGTATTGGTCAGGCTTGCTGTTGTCCAGAGGCTATCCCGGGAAGATGGGGCATTAAGCAATAATGGCACAATGCATACACACATAGACCCACTGTTTTGCATATAGGGGCAATGTAAAAGAACATGTAGAGCTACTTATGGTTTTTGGAAAGTAGTAAGAACCCAGCTGAAGCCAAGTTACATGAGGAGAACACATTACTAACCTGTGCTCAGGCTCGAATCAGGGACCCTGAAGTTATGAAAAAGCAATTCTACCTACAACACCCTCGGACATAGCATGGAATAGCAGTTGCGTCAGCCATAACGTAAAAATGCAAAATGTGGACTCAATGTTGTGTGAATTCCCTTGTGCTGCAGGAACAGCTCTGGACTATGTGGAGACACAGGACGTCTGGGGGTGTGCTGTGGTGTCTGTGGATGCTTTGTGTTGTGGGGTGGGGCTTCCATGGATCTGAAAATTGGAGTCTTTTGAATTATAAATTACAAGTTTACAATATAATGCCATGAAAATCATGATTGCTGATACTCATAATGCTGTGATAACCCATGATCCATGGTGCTTAAAGCATGGGCATGAAAAAGCCAATAAACTAAGAACATTTTAAATGAAATACAAAGCACAGAAAACATCAGATATTATGTAAGACAGCTAAAATAAAACCAGTAGGCAATATAATCATGTTTTCAGTGCTTGTTTGCAGTAAAAAAAATAATAAAAATCTTGATGTATTTTCATGTTTGTAACTGTAAAAAAAATCATTGCGTGCAGGTGAATAAATAAGTGTGCATATTGCATATTCAATAGAGAAAATATACATAAAGTGTAAATCCCAGATCATCATTTTTTAAATGTATAACAGTACCGCCAGTGACAAATAAATTTTTCCATTTCAATTTCAGCCTCATTTATTGGCAAAAGGTGTGCAAAAAATGTAAATGTTAAAAAAAAAAAAGTTTCTATTAAAGTAGAATGTTGGGACATTGCGTATATTAAGGACTATTAAGGCATTTTAAGGAATAGCCCGTTGATAATCGTCTTAATCGTTGATAATGTACCAATCTCCAGTAAGATTATTGAGTCATATCCATGCGGAGAGCAGTGGCTCAGTGGTTAATGTTCTGTGTCCTTCCTAATCCTACTGTACACTTTGTGTGAATTCTGCATGAGTAAATGTATGTTGCAGATCCCTTCTGTGTAAATTAAATCATCCTCAGAACCGTAGCTTAATTGTTTTTTGTCTGCATTATGTACACATTTATTCAATTTCTCACAAATATTATTAATATTCATAGTATTACAGACAATTGAGGAAGGTTTTTTTATGTGAGAACCACAGTTATAACTAAAATAATAATGAAACATTAAAAACACAACACACAACAACAACAAAAAAGAAAGAAAAACTTCTGTCCTAAATATACAATAGTAAATTGGTCTCAAGTGCAAATGTTTGTTATATTATACCATCTGACCAACACCTGACATTTTTCTCAGCACATGCTGTATGAATAACAAAATCCTAGAAACATAAACAAGGAGCTACTTCTTAATACTTATATATAAAATAAAAATGCTAAGTAAATAAGTATAAAATTCATGCAACTATTCATTTAATTGACAACAGTACAAAAACAACAGTTATGCTAAACTTTACAAAATTGTATTTCTCTAAAATAGACTTGTATTTTATTCATGCATTCATTCATTCATTCTCTATACCGCTTATCCTGTACAGGGTCATGGAAAGGATGCTGATGTCTCAAAACATGCTAATGTGTTCACAACATTAGCATCTATTACTGACAACCCCCTGGAAGGTTCAGGTTAATGACAATACAATAACACTGATTCTATTTATTAATGTCTATAAATTACATATGTACTAACTTATAATATGGAATGAATTTATAATTGAAAATAATTATAAACATTTTTGTTGCGCCTTGATACAAAATGTTACTCCATATCTACATTATGTGAAATCCTATTATGCGTACAGGTTTAGATATATATTTTTGTAATTTCCATGTGAAGGTTGCCCACATCATGAGAAACCACATAATTAAAAAACATAATTTCCTTTCTAAATTTTGCTTGTTGGCATATTAAATTTTTTTTGAATGATTCAAAATTCAAAGATATTTGAATAAAAATATTTGGGGGAAAAAAGTGCAAATGGATTAAGTGATACCTTTTTTCATCCTTGTTTTTAGCTTCTTATTCTTCTTGTGAGTATTCATTGCACCTCTACAAAGTCTCTCCTAACTTTTGATAGTTCAGACCACTCCATTCCTGTAGCCTGGTGGCGTATTAGGAGTAAATAGACCAGTAGATGATGTTGAAGAGGGTGTATGCTCCCGGAAAAATCACTCTTGAGTATTTGTCTATGGCATGAGTGTCTATCCAGATGTTGATGTAGCTTTTTAAGCTCCTCACCTGACTGGTGGTCTGGCTGTCTGCTAATGTAAACTGAGCAAAGATCCTCTCCTGTCTCACGCCGTGTGCTGGCATACCATAGTTCCCAGTGGTGCTTTGGTCTACATCACTATAGGCTGTATTCACCATCAAGTCCTCATCTGGGTGTGCTATACCACATGTGCAGGGTAACTAAAGAGTCAGAGCATTAATTGTTATTGGTGAATGGATTCTACTCATACCTTTTTGAAATGCACTATTGTATAATGGGAACTATGAGTAAACAAAAATCACTTAATGAGCGTTAAAATTTTACAAGCAACAAATTGAGCATTGTATAATTTCTATCAATCCTGTACTGTATGTGCAAAATATGAACTAATCGACTGTTTTAGTGCCATAAAGTGTGTTGTTCGTGTGTACACTCACTTGCTCTAGGAGCTTCCTCTCTGTGCGCTCCTGCACGGTGGTCAGGTAGTTGACAGCTGCATACTCAATAACAGAGAGAAACACGAACACAAAGCTGACCCACAGGTAGATGTCCACTGCCTTGATATAGGACACACGTGGCATGGATGCATTGACACCAGTGATGATGGTGGACATTGTGAGAACTGTAGTGATGCCTGAGTAACACAAAACAGCTGTATGATCTTACAGATTACTTCTTTGTGTATCATATAGTATAGATCTGATAGATTTCTACTACAAAATAAAATATTTAAACCTGCTTCATATGAACTATAAAATTTATGTTATCATTGTATGTCTGAAATCATTACGGTTGCAATTAAAGGAAGAATGTCATTTTTTAATGGCTTGATTATTTGCATAAATTAACCTACTGCAATACTTCTAGCTCCATGCAATGATTTAAGTCATACACGTTTTAAAAAATATTTTTGATTTATGATAAAAAAAAAAATTAATGATGTCTAAATCATTAATTGTGTACCTTTACAGTCCCAAAAAGCAGTTTATATGTATTATTTCATGTAAATGTGCAAATCACTAAGGGTTAAAGAGTTTGATAAGCTGCATCTTTAATAAGTACTCAACATGAAAACCATTTTTGTGAATTAATATGAGTGAAATATTTTATTATACTGTTGGTTTATCTTATAGGTTTGGTTGGAAATTGATGTGAATTATTGGGAATTAACCTAAGGGTACTCTAGCAGGTACAGCCCTGCGATCGATCCAGAACGACACCCAGGACAACATGACCATGAGTGTGGCAGGGAAATATGTCTGCAGCAGAAAGAAGAAGACATGACGCCTGAGGGTGAAGTGGATATACAGTCTATTGTACCAGCCTTTGAAAAAAAAAATCACATTAAAAATAAGTTTATTAACATACTGGGTGCCAAATTTTAATGTATTGTAAATGTATAAAGTAGTGTTGTAAAAGTAACACATTATCATGGATTACCTGTGCTGCTGTAGAAAGCCAGCTTTGTTGTTGTGTGAAACTTTTGGATGAGAAACTGGGAAAGTGAGATTCTGTCATCTGTGTTTAAAGACTCGTTCCCTTTCTTCCAGTACAACATGAGGTCATCATCAGTGTATGCATCTACAGTGGTAATACAACATATTTTGCAACACATGACCGCTATTTTTGAAAAAAAAAATCTTGCTTTGCTTTCCAGTGAGTTTATTAGGTACACAAGTAGCATGTTGTGTTTCCTATATACTTTAGAACAGCATGAGTTTCTGGATGCTTTGTGTATATAACAATATAGCATAAATCATATAGACTTGATGCAAGCTCATCCCAAAGGTAACTGATAAGGTTGGAAGTCAATACTCATTGAGTAAATGAGTAAATGTGTAATGACTAGGAAGAACTGTGCAGACCAGATTTGCAACCTGCCTCTGTTATTAATGATACATATCATGCTGGATGATCTATGATGTACCTGTTTAGCAATGATGTTTTAGTATACTATGTATGTGTGACAGTGGAATAATCCCAACACCATCACTTCCACCACTGGCATGCATGCCTCATCTCACACATGGATAACCCCATGGACTCAAATTTCTGCACAAAATTCTGAGGCCTTCATTAGCATGATTATACTTGAGGCAGGATTCAGCTGACCATGCAACTGTTTTCCAGTTTCCTTTCTTAGTCAGTGCTAGCAACAGTGCCAACTGATATACTCTTCAGCATATTTGAGGCAAATAATTGATGTATCTGTTTTTGCAAATGATTTTGCAGATGAATGATGAATTTGGGGTGTGCTTTCCCTGGTTGAGGTCTGACGTTGAGGTGCTAGAATTGGCAATCCTGCTAAAAATGAAAAAAATACTCTGTCCAGCCATCAGCTGGTTATATTTCAGCTTCCTTACAAGGTTAAGTTCACACATAAGTAATGATTACAATATCTTAATTGCCTTAGTGTTGGGTTAGTAAAATGTAACATCACCAATAATTAATATTATAATGAAATAATCCTCAATCGTAATCTTTTATTTATACCAGTACTTAATATTTAGCAAATATATCAGCTTTCCCAACTTGGTAATTAGTTAGATAGATCACAGTAGGCTGGATTTATTTGCACCTAGTGCCACATTTATAGCGACCAAGGTTACGTCTTTCGGCCATTCTAGTGCTCACTTGCTTGCACATGATCAGTTTTTGAATGTATACATTCCAGAGCAAGGTACAGTAAAAGCTGTACCTAATCTTCTAGCAACACAGAATATAAGCCAATCAGCTTTAACATAAACACCACTGCCAGGTGAATTACTGTAAATAACCTGGCGACAAATTAAGGGCACTGGTGGCTCAGTGGTAAGGTGTTTCGCCTGCCATGCGGAAGGCCTGGGTTCGATTCCAGCCAGTGCCC
>JAOTQY010000002.1:16383527-16398431 GCA_026413445.1 Dolichallabes microphthalmus
TTTACATTTGTTTATATTATGTATCTACTTTCCAAGACCTCATGTAAAGTATACAAACAATCATGTGCTTCTATGAACACTAATATAAACCTGTGATTTGCCTCATAGCTTGAACAACCCGATCTGAGCTGCTATTATAGATTATTATGTTATAGATTATATAATTAACACCTTCTGACCAATCATAATCAAGCATTTAACAGTACTGTGGTATAAGTACTATTAAAGAGTAGACTGATCTGCATTGTCTTGTTGACAATTTGTCAGGCTAACTTTTGCTACAGATAGATTTCCCAGTACAGTACTTGTAAAATGTATACGTAATATGTAATCCATCATAGCACTTTGTTCTTTTTCCATTTTTATGACAGACAGGTTATTGCACTGTCATTTTCACATCACCTATGAATTTGCTGTTCATGCACAATACAGTAAACCTGGCATACATAATATTAAATGGGTCATGGGATATGAATTTGAATGCTTTAAATGGATTACTGACAGAATGTAAGCAAAATGTGTACTCAAAATATCTCACAGACTAGTAGGTAGTAAAATGCCAAGGTAAAGTGATATTTCATAAAATCTGCCATGATGAAGGCAGGGTGTTGCTGCATGGAAGAAAGGCAGAGTGCTATGGTAATGGGGGATTTTTCTTTCAGTCTCCGTCAGCAGCTGGTTACTAATCCTCTTAGGTCTAAGGTTTGTCCAATCCACTCCTGCCCACATCAGTGAACAAAACTGCAGATCTACTTACTTCAGGGTGTGCACTGAGTTTAAATTATGCCTCTTTTTAAGCTATACCTGGGACTACGATACTCAAATTTTTTAAGCTCTACTGTATATAAACAAATATTCATATATCAAGTCATTGCCTTGGTTGTTTGGAGCAATTCCCCCGTGACAGTTTATGAACAACCATTTATCTTCTGTAACCACAGGAATTGGGTTGCAGTGGTTCTGGAGCCTATTCCGGGAACTCTAGGCCAGTCCATCCCAGGGCAACTAAACCCAATTTGAGCACAGGCATGTTCTTATGAGATAGGAAGAAAACTGAGAACTTATATGCCACACCTAGGGAGAACATGCACTAAAAGACCCTCAAAAGATCTTCAAAAGAGATTCTGAGGTCAGGAGCAAATAGAAAGATATTTCTATTAAACTCACTTTGTAGAAACAACAGATATATTAGCATTATATTAGCATGTAAATTGCTTACATTATTGTAATTATTTAATTATTAAGTTTGACATAAAATTTAGGCAAAGTAACAGTAGTCACAGTCATTTAAAAACCACATCTTTACCTGCTTTGCTTGTAGGCCTCAGGTTTAGAACCTCTCTGATGGACTGACTTCCCAGCAGCACCCATTAAACATATGTAGATCAGCACAATTACAGCATCTATCTGCATAGTGCACACAGTCCTCCAGTCACACCTAGTTAAATTCTACATACAGGTCCTGAACACACAGGCAAGTACATTCTCTTTTAACCCAGGAGCCAAGGAAGAAACCACAGCTCAACCCTCACTGTAAACACCACTCAGTTCTTAATCTCCCCACAGGGAAAAGCAATTTTCACTAGCCCTTAAATCCCTGAGCGTCAGATGGCACAGATTTGATCCCTTCAGTCATGGATGTGTTGCATTCACTCTGCACCGCCCCGAACCAATTCTCCTAATGATCCAGCATGTTGCCTTTAAATGTGAGGTCAGTCATGACGATGGGGGAGATCCTGCACAGATGTACAGCTCTCCATGACTCGGAGATGTTAAGACCCCCCTTACTCTAATCTTCTAATAATCAGGAGGACAAAAATCAGATCGATAGTGATATGATCTGTTGATTTATTTCTTCTCTTGAATTTTTTTATGGGATATTTTGTATTTGCTATGCTTGGATTTGTGATATTGGTGACCTGATTTTAATAAGTGGGAAGATTTTAATTGCATTTTTCAAGGAAATTAATTTCTACAGTACTACTGCATTTTTTAAAAGAATGTCCTGGCTAAGGTTATTCAATAATGTGCCATAATTTTTTTATTTCCAGTCCACTGTTAGATATAAAGGATGAAATTATGCAATAAATTAATCAATATTTTTGTACAAATCCCAAACAAATGGAACAAGTATCAACATGCAAATCAACAAAAAAAAAATCAGCTAAAATGCTCCATATATTGAATAAAAAAATTCCTATTTATTTCAGTTTCAAGATGGCTACAAAACAAACAAAAGATCAAATAGAATTTTTTCTCAGAAAAAGTAGAAGAATTATTATTTTTTTACCTACTTGTGGAAGACCCGCATCTGTCTTTGGGAACTGTACATAGAATCATTCACAACCCTGCTTGCACATCAAGTGATTGCCACATCACCCATATAGTCCTGACCTCACTCCAAGTCATTTCCACATGTTTATCTTTTGCAGTACTAAGATATCTGCCTGAAGTGTAACCTGCAACATAAGTAAAATTAAAATGGTGAGTAAAAGCGATGTTATAAACAGTTATGTGGTGGATTAAACAATCTACTTTATAATAAGCTACTAATAAGCCAATGTAAACAAACACTTGCACCAATAGATATAAATTTAAAATTTTTACTGGGATTTGTTAAGATTTTACAATATTTTGAAATAACAGTGCTGAAGTGGTATAAGTGACTTTTAACATGCTGTAGTTATTTTAAGAGAAAATGTAATCTAATAATGTAGAGTGTATTTAGCTGATGATGAAAAAAGTTTAACTTAACGTAAACAAGTTAAGCCTTAATTTGTCACATATACATTACTGCACTTCGCATATCCCAGGGGTCAGAGCGCAGGGTCAGCCATTATACGGCATTAAGGAATGACAAAAATGACAACCTGGTAGACCTGGGGCTCAAACGCTGACCTTCTGATCAGTAACTCAACGCATTAACTCTGAGCTACCACTGAAACAAGGTGTAAATATTTACTTTTCTATATCCTCTCTTTCCCATTGATTGCAATGAAATAACAGTAGATTTAACATCTTGCCATGAACTAGGTAAAGTTTGTACATTTTCCTAATATTTTGCCACCAATCCAGGGGGAACCCATACCATACAATGCTGTCACACCATGATTGTGGGAAAAATCTTCAATCTACAAAATTTATATTAAAGTTGATCAGCTTATTTTTAGCTTTCACATTTATACTATTTCTAAAAAGTATTTTCCCTTCAACGACGGGTACTAACTGTAGAAAGCAATAAAAGCAATTCAACAATAGAAAGAATACAGACGTAGATTCCTTACTGATAATACTTTTACAAAAATTAAACACAACAACAAACACCAGCCCCTTAGATAACGTATACGTGAGGTGAGTGACTACGCATTCATAGGCTGACAGCATCCGGGGTCAAAGGTCGGCGGTAGCTATGATTCTCCATAGACCAGTCAAACATGGAGTCTATCTTCCACGAAAAAGTGAGTTCGGTTCGTTGTTTTCTTTGTTGCTGGAAAGTAAAGTGCCCTAATTTAAGCAGACTGAACGGTGCAGTTTTAAACAACGGAGTGTTGTCAGAAACACGCGTTTAATTTGTGTTTGTAACTCGACAGGTTTCTAACTTGCTAGTTAGCTTAGCTTGCTAACTGGCTACAAACACACACACACGAGAGAGAGAGAGAGAGATGCTACTTCTGCCGTGCTTGTTTATTGTTTACAGAGGTGTGCTTTTACCTTCTGCTTATTTAGACCAGCGTCCATAGTTCTTTCATAATGCTAAGTGGATGTACACAATAGCTCCAGGAACTAGCTTTTACGCTTTGGTTAGCATTAGCTCGTTGCTCAGCTAGCTGAAGAGGAAAAATCTTTGAGTTTACACTTAAAGTTCCTGATGCTATTTTCGGTGTTTTTCACTCTGAATATGTCGGCTGTTTTGTTAACGAACTGTGTAGTTTGATTGTGTCCAGTGTGTTAATAAGTTGTTGGTGGTGTTGTTTGGTGTTGGTTTTGGTTTTTACAGCAAGAAGGCTCTCTGTGTGCGCAGCACTGCTTGAACAACCTTCTGCAGGGAGAATACTTCACTCCTGTTGATCTGTCCTCTATCGCACAGCAGCTGGATGAAGAAGAGAGGATGAGGATGGCTGAAGGTGGTTTGCTAAGTGAGGAGTACAGGACTTTTCTACAGGTTTGGACTCGAGTTTGATCTGTCTGTGAGTGTTCTGTAGTACAGTTGGATTGTAGACCTTAAAGTAACTTAATAGTGTTCTCTCTTTTTTTTTTATCCTGTGTTTATTGTAGCAACCTTCAGGAAACATGGACGATAGCGGCTTCTTTTCTATTCAAGTGAGTCAATTTGCTGTGGCTTGTCTAGTACTTAATGAATTTGTGTTTGTTTGCGTGCAAGTGTGTGCGTGTCATCATGCATGTATGCGGTTGTTCGGTCAGCAAATCATGTAGCCACAATAAAATCTATAAAAACTGTATTCAATGTGCAATTAAACCTTTAAGAAAAAGTGCTATTTGAAAATTTGAAGAAGTGCAATAGTTTGATATTTACAGGATCATGCTAAAAACATACCCTCCTATATTAAAAAGTACTAGACAACGTTATAGTGCCGGAGTATTACATTAAAATTTAAGGAAAGTCCGGTCAATAAAATTTTCCTTCGAGCCAAGGTCTGAAATTCATGTTTGTGTTAGGATTTAGATCTCTGTGTATGCAGTCATTATTAGTCTATAAAAAAGCCATTTAAAATTTCTATAGCATTTCACTAATATTTGACAATTTTCATTAACTATGGTAAGCAAGCAGACAATTTAAATAGGCTTGTACATTTCCTTGTATTTGTATGGAATACAAACAGCAATATTTAGTCACTCTTCAGTGAATCTTCATTTGCACGTTGCTGGACTGTAAATGAATGAGAGAGGACTTGCGCCGTCATACCAGGCTCTCAGTTCGGGTCTTTTACATTGCCCTCACTTCTGACTGCTGTGTATAGTTTGCTCAAATGACTGGTGTTTTGTCTCATAATGGTGCTTCACATTACTGATTTTTATTATTGCCATGGTTTCAGAACATATGAGACAAACTGGATTTAAACTTTCTGCAGGAATAATAACCATATATCTATCTGTCCATTCATCTACTTTCCTTTTTTTTGGAGTAAGCCAGCTCTGTTGCGCTTTCATTTACATGCTTTACGCATACTTTGTCTATGCACTGTAAAATATAACATTGATTGGCTATGTTCAGTGATGCGTATAGCCACACCCACTTTGATGGGGGGGGGGGGCACTTTTAATTATTCTCATTTATGAAATAGAAATTGAATGAAATGATGTGAGTCAGCAGTAGTGTTATTATCCATGTTCCACTTAGAACATGTGCAACGTATGTGTAAAACAAGAAAAGCGCAAAATGTGCAATGTGGCGAGTAATCTGCCATCATAACCCTAATATGTAAGCAGGAATGTAGCATGTATGTTTGTTACAAACAGCATATGTTTATGTAAACTATGTGAGATTATTATTTTTTTTTATATCCCAGAGATATTTAATTTAATTTAAAGTGATAGGATTTTGCCCTATTCCAAGGCTTATAACTGCCCTCAACTGGATTCAGATGGTATCACAATTTAAGTCTGACAAGTAAACCTGAATCATTGAGAGGAAAATCATTTCATAAAAACAGGAACTCATAAACCTTCTTTTGTTTGAAATAATGTGGCTGTTTAGTGATTAGTCTGTTTATTATTGGACTACATGGCAGGAAACTGACTGCTTTGATATTTTGTCACAATGGCAGGTGATTAGTAACGCGCTAAGTGTTTGGGGTTTGGAGCTGATCCTCTTCAACAGCCGCGAATATCAGCGACTAATGATAGACCCAATGTAAGTTTTCCTGCACCCTTCCATGACTCATTTCTTCTACTAATTCTATTCTATTCTTCCTGTGATTAATGTAATTCATATTAACTAGACTGTCGTCTGTGGTTTCAGAAATGAAAAAGCCTTTATATGTAACTACAAAGAGCATTGGTTTACAGTACGAAAACTGGGACATCAGGTATGATGTCTGAACTATAATACATTTTATCAAGACAAATCACAAAGACAAATTTTCCAAACTAACTCTAAAAATAGTGGGGCGGGGGAAACACTGGTTTTAAGCACAGTATCCTAAGGTGTCAGTGATGTGACCTCAAAAGTGTTGGGTGAATATAAAACAAAATCTTTTTTTTTTTTTTATCCTACCTGTCTTTGCAAAGCATGCTATTTTATACTAGATTGTATGTTATTTCACTGTCTTTTTTGCAGTGGTTTAATTTGAACTCATTGTTAACGGGACCAGAGCTGATATCAGATACTTACCTTGCACTTTTCCTAGCACAGCTACAACAAGAAGGTACACATGCTTTACATTTCTTCTGATAATGATGTTGAGTGACTGGTTTAAGATGACCCTCAAAAAAATTTTTTCTTGGCTATAGGCTATTCCATTTTTGTGATTCGAGGGAATTTGCCTGAATGTGAAGCAGACCAACTTTTGCAGATAATGAGGGTGGAACAACAGCAAAGACCAAAACTCATAGGAGAGGACGAGGCTCGGACAAGTGGGCAGAGGTGGGCTGTCACAAACCTGGCACTGTCCATTCTATGATCACAACACAGCTGTACCTAACACAGATAGATTAGTTACTTTCACTTGAAGGCACCAGGTGGCAATATCAACAATTCATTTACACCATATCTCTTTGCTATTTAGGATTTGCTAGTTACTTTGCTAGTTAGGATTCTGCGTTTAAAATGCTTTGATCAATTTAAGGAAACCCCAGATTTTTTTTTAGGTATTTTAATTTAAATTAGGAATTTCTCATTCTACAGGACCACTGTGCAGCATGGAGTGGAGACACAACATGGTATGGAACAGGGTGTAGTAGACGATGATGATGAGGAGCTAAGAAAAGCATTGGCTCTTAGCAGACAGGACATAGAAGTGGAGGATGAGGAGGCTGATCTGCGCAGAGCCATACAGCTGAGTATGCAGGGTAAGTGTGCACTAAAACTTGTGAAAAACTTTAGTTTTCTACATTTTTAAAATGGAACATGCGTAATCCATTCATATGCACAGAGGATACACATTTTTTCTTAATCAGTTATACAAGGGGCGTTGAAGTTAAATGATTTAATTTCTTGTGAAGCAAGGCATAAAACCGAGTTACATTTATAGAAGACATCAACACAGTATTGTAATGAAACTCTTAGACGCAGTAAAACATTTGAATAATGTAAATGTTTTAAAGAAAGCTTGTGAATGTTCGTGATCAAGGTTCTCGTCCAAGGTGGTCCACTGCAGTCGTTCCTGTGAATATTCAGAGAGTGAAACGCCTATCTGTGAAAATCTTTTTTGCTGACTTTTGGAAGTGATATCCCTCTTTCTTTCTTTTTTTTTTTTTTTTTTACTTTGGACCCCTGAAATGAAGTTCTTAACAGAAATCTATATTTGTAAATCATCCTTAGTTTTTAGCATAGAAACTGTTTCACTATTTCAAGCACAGTTGTTTGTTGAGTCAGAGTTGTTTGTTTTGGCATTAATAATGCTAAATGTGGACATTTGTCACTGATTGTCACTGATCATTAAACTCTAGAAGCAGTGCAAAGGGATGTGGACCTCGTGAAGTCGCAAACATGTTTGGAACCATACCAGACTTTTGCTTTATGCCCTAATGTAATCAGCAAAGTTTTACACGCAACTGCCTTAAGAGGAACTGTGTAAAGCTGTGCCGAATTCAGTGCAGAGCATTTAAATTGACTCTGCTGTCCTAGTTTGCACAGTTTGGACAATTCAAGAGCCTTTTAATTCAAGAGTCTTTAAAAGCAGTTCTAGTCTTTTTTTATTTATTATGGGTTTTTACTATTACATGGTTGACCATTTACAGTGTCAGGCATGTAAAAGTAATGGGTCATGGTCACATAAGTCAACTATTAAAAGCTAGTAGTCTAACTCTTGGTTGGAAAATGTTTTTAGACCATCCACATGAAACAATATTGGAATTATGTGCTTTGCCATATTCACATGATATCTTTTCTCTGTACTCCAGGTGCTTCAGGGAGTGACAACCCTATAGTTCTCAAAGAGGGCAATGCTACCGTACTTCCGGGTACCACAGAAAGTACTACAGTTGGCCAGACAGAAAGCCTAACAGCAGAGGAGCTTCGCCGGCGAAGACAAGCCTACTTTGACAGGCAAGACAATTCTGAGAGTTCTTTCCTCTCATGCTACCGAATGCATATGCACATAATGGGTTTGATTTTAACGGTTTCCTGTGCTTTGCTAAACCATTTAGGCAGTCCCAGCAACAAGAACAACCCACCTCTCCACATCAGCAGGACACAGAAACATCTGGTAAGGACTACTGTCTAGTTTTGATTAGTTTATAGAGCTGTAGAAAGGATGGGAAAAGACATAAAACATGAAATTAATCAGGTTTCATGATGCGTATTTCTGAGAGGCAATGTCCTTCACAGCATACATTAGCTGCTTAATAAAGGCAGAGTAGCAAAACTTTTGGTATTGGAATGGTTGCTGGGTTTGGTATAACCGCTCCAAATTGCACCCAGCAGGAGCTGTATCGGTACTTGGATGGGTGCTGTGGTATTCATATGTCCCACATCATACAAGAGGTTACAACAGACACTTAAACAAATACTTGCAACAAATTTGTAGTATTTTATTTTTATTCTGCTCAAATACATTAGTTTCTATTACATGTATAGCAGTATTTTTATTGCCAAAACACTAACCCAGTCTACAGCAACAAAAAAAAGTTTGATGTACTGGTTTTCAGGTGTTTGTTGTTAAAGTTATTTCCATTTCTTTTAACATTTTTGTCCAGAATCAAATTTGTCCAGCCATTGATCGCTCTTCTATTTGATGATAACTATCAAACTTTGTGACCAAAGGTCAACTTTGTGACCTCGTCTTCTTTCATTTTGGGTTTACCAGTGCTTTAGCTTCAGCCATAGTTATTCTGTAGCACTCTAGCTGTTCCTCATGTTGGTGTTAAATGAACAAGAATCCTAAAATCACCTTAGCATATTTTCTACACCAGGTCTTGAGCTTTGAAAGCACAGTAGTAAATGCCATAATATTTTTGCTCTTTGCATTTACATCTTCAGGTGGAGAACAGGATGCTGGTAGTAAACACAGCCAGTGAAGACAGTGGCTATGGGGATCTATTTCCAAAGCGCTCTCGCAAACTACTAGCTGCCTGTCCATCTGTCTTAAAGAGCAGCCTCTTCCCTCTATAACCGGCTTCAGATCGTGAATAGCAAGAAGGAGCAGATGGCCATTCACCATTAATACACCACTCTATGGGCCCAGTCATTGAAAGAATCACATGGACATAACTAACATTCAGTAAGCCAGTCTGTTCTTTACAGTTGTTACTCTGCAGTTGTGAAAGGGGAAAAGGGAGGGCTTAGCAGCCCAGTATAGTTCTTTCATGCTTAGGTATGGTATATCTAAATATAGTCATGTAATTTAAAATAACTCAAATGTTATTTAAATTATAAATCAAATAACTGATCCATCATGGTTCTTCATACTCCATGGAAGAACAGGTGTGGCCTTGTATTAATCTGGTGAATGAAAAGAAGTGATGTGTACCACAGGGAAAACAAAAAGGAAACTAAAAGCTTTCTTTAGGGTGCGAGAGCTACACAGGACCACTAGACCAGTTTGGTTTTACTGGATGGATTACTTTTTGCTAAGCATAACTTAAGGGATCTTTTTTGTATAAATTCTGAAGCACTACCTGTCTTAGCTGGGCTAGTGTTCAAGGGCTCTTTAAGGGAGTTGAAGCTCTATTCTCAATAATGCACATTTCCTTACTTTGGGTTCATGAAAAGGTGTAGGCTGACCATTTTAATTATAAATATGAACATATGAAAACGGTTAACGAATCAGATTAGGTGTATACCTGAATTTGAACTCTGGCCTTCCATATAATGCTTCATGTCTGTAGGAGTTTACAGGAAGGAATAGTGTTTGTACTGTATGAACATGCATCCCTCAGTAATGTAACAGATACTGCTGTTCATTCTTCAACAGCCTTTTGTTAGTCTTGTATGTGTTTGCTTGTGTGTGATTATGTATGCACCAAGCTCCCATAAAGAGCACACCTTTTAAAAGATAAACTGCATTAATCACTGGAATATAAGTATACAATGTATTGGGTCGTCCTGTATGTTCTGGTGTAATGTTTTCAAATGGAAATATTTCTTCTCTCAATTGCAAAATCACAAAAAGCAAGAATTTACTTTCTCATATAAACAACCTTCCTTGTCTTTCTTACTTTTTTTGTTCCATTCATGTTTAGCATTGAAGAAATTAGCATGCCATTGTTTACGCTCACAATCCTTGAAGGAAACTTGAATTGATTGTCAGAGGAGAGATCATCTGGGGGCACAAGATTAATGCTGTAATGGTGAGCCAAACATTTTGAATCACCAGTTTCTCAAGATAGGCAGACTGCACTGGCATCTGTTGTTTTTTTTTTTTTTTCCTTCTTCTTCTTCTTCTTTTTTTCTATTTCCAAAACATTCAAGAAGAATCAGGAAAACTGCTACACATAGTGCAATATGAATCAAAGGCTATAGGATTTTGTCTGGACAAATTCTCATTTGCAATGTGTATTCCAGGAGTAATTGGAAGACCTCTTTTACCAGGGCCATCATGCTAAAATGCTACGTATTCTTCATTGCACTTCCAATGCAGAAAAGTGATGAAGCATTACTGAGTGTTTACAGGTACCTAGAAAATATCTAGGGATGTTTGAGTATTGAGTGAGTTGTCACATAAAATGTGTGATGCTAATGTGTACAGTTTGATGGTAGTGTATATAAACAGGCTACTACAAGATTGAAACATTTGTTTTTTTGTTTTGTTTTTTCCTTTCCCCACCCATTTTTAGAGTAACTATCTCGGAAATGTATTTGCGGACTTGATTTTTTTTTTTTTTTTTTTTTTTTTTTAAAGGATTTTTTTAAAGAACATATTCTTGCTCTTAGTCTGTTCTTTGTACTCATGTACCAATAATGTCAGATTCATTTATCACTATTCATTTTTTTTAAAAACTTTCTTAAAATTAAATGTTCTTTTCCCACGAATGGTCTCTTATTTCTGATCTTTTCAATTGAAGAATTTCATTGCAGTTTCAGCTCTGTGCCCTGTTGATTACATTCTATAAGTGGTTTGATAGATACTGAATTTGTAATATAAAAAGTTGAGAGAACCATCACTCTAACAGAGTGTATATATAAAATATATATTATAATTGACCATGACTCGTCCAGGTTTAGTTTTGTCATGGATTATATTTATTTTTTGGAGTCCACAAGTTGGAACACCCAATTGTTAATAGATAATCTTCCGTGTACGCTTGTACTTTGCTTCTCCAAACACAAGAAACGGACCAGCTGGAGACTGACGTCTGTCGGTAAGTTCTAAAAAGGAATAATTGTCCACTAATAGTTTTTATATTCAGATAAAGAAAAATATTCAGTTTTTTTTTGTTTTTGACCTTGCAGTATATTTTAGTTAGGTTTTTATTTCTGGTTGTTCTTTATTGTTGTTGTTTTTAAATATAACAGTTTCTAATGTTATGTTTCCATTATTTGGAATAGCTGCACTTTTAAAAGAATTATAAAAGAAAACTTAAAAGAATTATGAGCTAGTAATAAATTTCAGTTCCTGTTAGTCTATCAAACGTAAATATTAACTTGAAAAATATTAACATGAAAGCAAGATGACTGAGAAATTATCCATTATATGCTGGTTTATAGAACTTTGCTTTCTCTTAAGATCAAACAACGACCATCATGGAGCTAGCGTTTTCGCTTCTGATCTGTGCTTCTCTATTCACGCCTTCCCTTCAATATCCAGAAGCCCGCTCTCCTAACATCACCGATCTCACATTCAAAAACATTGACTTTGCCATGAACCTTTATGTTAAGATGGCAAGCAGCCACGATAACAACATTTTCTTCTCGCCACTGAGTGTTTCTACAGCATTCGCTGCTCTTTCTTTGGGAACCAGGAACGCTACTCGCCGTGAAATCCTGTCAGGACTGAATCTGGACAGGTTGGAACAGGGTGCGCAGCTGGAACTCATCCCACAACTCTTCCAGCACCTGCAGGGAAATATCAGCCAAGCTGGAACACTGAAGTTAGAACAGGGAACAGCACTCTTTGTGGACCTGCAATTTCAAATAGAGAATGCATTTAGTGATCAGATCAAATTGTACTTTAATGCCGATGTACAGAATGTGGAATTTAAAAACACTGCAATCAGTAAGGAGATCATAAATAAGCATGTGGAGGAGAAAACTGGTGGTAAAGTGAAGGAGTTGGTGACTACCCTTGATCCCTTAACTCGAATGATGCTAATAAATACTATCTTCTTTAAGGGTGGGTTGATTTAAGTAAATATTGTTGGTTCTATTTATTCTACAACACATACTCTGAATGTATATATCTAAATAAGACAACTCTTGTCCATATCCAGGTGCCTGGAAGTATCCTTTTAATCCAAACAGCACAGAAATCGGTCGATTTTATGTAGACAAATACAACGTTGTCCAGGTTCCCATGATGTTCTGTGTGGACAAATTTTCAGTTGCCAGTGATGATGAGCTTAGGGCAAAGGTGTTGCGCCTCCCTTATCTGGGTGGGGCATCTATGCTCATTGTCTTGCCTGACCTCCATGTTGATTACACTACTATAGATGATGAGATTAATGCAGAAAGATTTCTTATGTGGATCAAGAATATGAAGCAAAAGTAAGTTATTTGTGCTTCAAAATGCAACTGATTTTCAACATATGAAATGAAATATTTAACTCCGAACCCTTGATGTCATTTAATATCCCACGGTCCCATTTCAAGGAAACTGGAGGTCTCTCTGCCCAAATTTACAATGGAACAGTCTTATGCCCTACATAACATTCTGCCAGCCATGGGAATTCAAGACGTCTTCAAGGATACTGCTAACTTCAAAGGCATGAGCCAAGAGCCTGGTCTGAAAATCTCCCAGGTAAGTGAGCAATTTTCATTTCAATCTAACATCTTTTATTAAATATAAACATTTTATATTCGTTAAATACATCCAGAATATAAGCATTCATACAAAGGAGAGCTTAAAGAACAATTTCCCTAAACATGCTTTTATATACATTTAGAATTAAATGTTTATGATAGGCTTGTCATTGCTAGTAGTAATTTAAGTGGTGTCCACATTTACGAGAAAAAAAACAATAAATTTAAAGCATAAGAGAGAACCATCAGTATTTATTGTTAGCCTCAAAAACAACCCATTCCGTTTCATGTTAATAAGAAATCGAACAAAGTAGTAAAGATTAAAAAGGCTGAGCTCCAGAATGCAATACAACTATATGGGGTTGTTGCATCAAGTTATTTCAGAGACTTGGATAGTTAACTGTCTACAAGTTGACAATCATGATGGTATTATATGGAAATTCGAAGCCTTTGGGAACCTTATCTGGCTGAGCACGGAAACCCTGTGATTATGGCTAGGAGAAATTAAAGAAAATGCCCCCTCAAATGGAAATTCCTACTTGGACATTCAGGAAGGTCTTTTCTAACATGGTAAAATAGTTGCTCACGCTGACATAGACATACATTATGTAAATTTAAAACACATAGCATATATTTTACTGGTTTGGGAATAAACACTGTTTTGGGAATAAACTAGTGCTTTTAGTCGATTCAAAATTTTTATCTAGTTAATCACAGTAATCGTCTGTGATCATCACGATACAACACAATTTTAAAATACTGTACTAAGATTTACTTGTATTATCAACGTGCATTGTTGGAATAAAGAAATAGGAAACAGATTATGCCATTTTATAATATCTTTAACATTTAAAAAATGTTAAATGAAAATCTCTAGAAATTATATGTGGCAACCTACTCATGGCGGGGCACAAACCCGGATCCTCAGTTCCAATAATCAATATCTTACATAGCTAAATGGGCCCCATTAATACAGCTTACAGCTAATGCATTCTTGTAAAAAATAAAAATAAATAAATCCCTGAAAAGTAGCTTGAGCAGACAAAATCTAGGAATCTAGAAGCTTTTTATAATGAAACATATTGTTCAGCACACCTGGTCATCTTATTATCTGTGTTAAACGTGCCATTATCACAGACAGGTACTTGCGATGCAATTATGGGAAGGAGTCAAACCTGGTCATATGATTAATGTGGATTAAAAAAAATAGTAATGAGTTAGGTTCTAGGTTCTAGACATGCATTAATATTGACAGCGCTAGAGTAAACCCATTACTCTGATTCTGATCATCACTAATGGTAGTTGGCTAAGTTGAGGCATCTGTCTATTTTCCAAACTTTGTAGTTAAATTTCACATCAAAAATGTTGCAACTCTGAGTTCAGGCTTCCCATTTTAAATTAACCCACAAGTCAAGTTAAATGCTGACCACACCTTAACTATTAATTAAAGATTAATGTGCAAGTTGTTCAGGGATAAACCCATGTTTCCTCTTGATTTGTGTTCAGGTTCTGCACAAAGCTGTGATTGAAGTGAATGAGAGAGGCACCACAGCAGCAGCAGCCACGAGCGTGGGCATCACACCATACTCCATGCCAGAATCCTTTGTCATTAACAGGCCCTTCTTCTTTTTTATTTACCATGAAGCAACCAACAGTCTTTTGTTTATGGGCAGGGTAATTGACCCGACTAAGAAATAAACCACTTGTACTGTCAGATAAATGAAGTGCCTTATTTCACCTTTGCCCGTTAAATATTGTGTCATGTAACCAGATGGCTTGTATTGTATTATAATACAATATTTTCTGCATATCACTGTTTGGTAAAA
>JAOTQY010000002.1:16398531-16410236 GCA_026413445.1 Dolichallabes microphthalmus
AAGCTTTTATTTCAAAATATGTTCCATTTATTCGTAGACTTATTTATTTCATAATGTCCTATTTATTTATTTCATGTTGTATTTATTTATTTCATGTCGTATTTATTTATTTAATTTTGAACACTTTGGAGTTCCATATAACACAGCTAAAACACACACACACACACACACACACACACATTGTCGGTCAGTGTAGCGCTACTTGTTTTCTCCTGTAGGTGGCACAATTTCCATATCATCTAAATCAAATGAACGATTCCAATACGAAGTTAAATATTACACACCATTTATAAGAAACAAAAGGTATTTCAAAATGTGACCAAAAAATATTCAGAACAAAAATACTCTTTATCTGTGACAGCTACAGACTGTGTGTAGTATTTCGTGTTCTTATTTATGCATCTGTTTCAAGAAGACATAAGAGACACATGTATATTCCTCAAACGCAAAACCATGGCGTTATTAATTTACTTACGTAACATTTATGAACTAGCACCATATAGGGTTTGTTTGTATGAAGAAATAAATGTTGGAAAGGTGAATGTAGTGAGAGCTAACAGCGTTTGGTTGACTGGAACCAAAAATATCTACTTATATATATATAATGCGTATATACTTTATATTTATATACAGTACCTACATTATTTGTAATGTTTAAACACATTTGGGAACAAGTCCGGAGGGAGGAGTTTTGTAGAAAGACCTGGCAACCCTGTATGTAGTCATCGCTACAGTAATGGCAGCGTCCTCGTGTAGTGCATGTGCATGAGGAACAGCTTTTATGAGTCTTACAAAGGTGATCATTCTGTGAGTAGTATTTTTTTTCTTATATCCATGAGAAATTTAGGAGCTCTTCCATACGTAAATCATTTAGCTGTTGTTCTCTACTTAAAGCACGTCATTAGATCCTGTATACTAACTGCATTAGCATTACAGCTAATGATTCGGACACTGTACGGAAGCGAGACTGTAGTTTCATTAAGCTGTGTTCCAACTATTTACTTTTTTTTTTTTTTTTTACTCTTTTCTTCCTGGACGGAGATACAAGAACGTAACCAGCAGTATTACAGTAAGTGTTAGTTTAAGATTTAATGAGTTTATATACACAAGAAGGGAATACAAAGTTTCGAGGCTAGTTCTGTAACACACCAATAGGTGGCAGCACAAGCCAGTCACAGGGAGCACCGACTTTTATAAGTCAGTGTACCAAAAGACATCATCCTGCGTACATCTGGAGCTGTGCAATTGGTGCTTATCTGACCATGTGCATCTGCGCTTTCATCATGGACAGAAAGTTAGAACAAAGAGCAAACATGAAATTCTATGTGAAACTGGGCAAATCTGTCACAAAGATGTTTGTCAATAGTGTGTGTCAATTCTATTAACAGGTTTTAAGGACAGAGCTAATCTCGAGACTTTTTGACACCCCCTCGTTATCTGCATTCTGGCTGTAGAAATGATTTTAATTACCTTTTAGAAAAGACAAATACATAATTTTTCGACATAATCTCCTTTCAATTTCTCCTTCCTTTGTATTGCTTTTGTATTGCCTCATTAAAAATGTTTTAGGCTGAGCTGTAAGGCACGAATGCACCGCTATCTTTACGTCTTCATCAGAAGTGAATCTTTGTCCTCATAGGGCTGCTTTCAGGGGAGTAAACAGGTGAAAATACAGTTAAGCAAGGTCAAGACAGTAGGGAGTATACTTTAACACCTCACAACAGAGTTTTTGCAGAGTGCCAACTGCGTGGGAAGCAGTCTGTGTACGTGCATTGTAATCAAGATCACAACACCCTTGAATAGCAGTCCTCTGTGTTTAATAATAAAAATAACAATAATGCATTTACAATACAATAATAATGTATTTACAGTATATATGCGCTTTTCTTGTCACCCAAGGTCACCTTCCAGATCGAACCAAGGATAAATTAAACAATAAAACATGATTACTTTAATAACCACTTCAATAAGCATCTCACTGTGATGAACACTTTGTTGAACCTTTTTTTTTTTTTTTTAGATAAAGAAAGATGAAGACCAAAAACATGAAGGGGAAAAAACACTTTGGACCTTCCAAAAGAGGCATCCTTGTAAGGGGCAAATGGAAAGCTGTGGAGATTGATCCCAACATTTTTGCCAATGAGGCCATGGGAGAAGTTGTGTGTTTTGAAGAGCTCACAGATTATTCCCTGGTTGACTCTGAAAAGGCTGCTTCCATGACTGGGCACTTACAGGACACGACTACCAAAAAGAAGCGAAAAAATAAGAGAAAAGCCAGTGAACTTGAGGCTGAAGATCAGGATGAAGTCTCACAGCTGCCTTCTGAAGATAGTTCGGAGAAGGTGCGGAAAAAGAAGAAACACGAGAGTGATGATGTACTCACGTGTGACGATGATAACAACATCGAGAGTTTAACTGTAGAAGGAGACGGCCAGACACTACAAGACTCGGATGATTGCACTGAGATTACAGCAGAAACAACGCAAAAAACCAAGAAGAAGACAAAGAAGAAAAAAAAGAAGAAACAGAAAACTGCAGTACAAACTGAGACCGATGCCCAAGCAGACCCTGCTAAGGAGGTTCTGGTTCCATCTAAAAGAAAAACAAAGAACTGGGCAGATGCAGCTCTCTCAAAAACAGCAGGGCAAGAAGCCGATGTATCTGGATGGAAAGACCTGTTTGTACCCGAACCTGTGCTAAAGGCTCTGAGTAAACTTGGATTTTCTGCACCTACACCGATTCAAGCTCTTGCTCTTCCTCCTGCCATTCGAGATCACCTGGACATTCTGGGTGCAGCAGAGACAGGTAACATGATGTGCGCATGTCATGACAACTGCATGTGAGAAAATCTGAGATTTCTGTCTGTCATTTTTTTTTTTTTCAGTTTTAAGAGGCTGGTAAAAGAGTTTAGCAAAAATTTGTAAGCTTTTTCTGGTTTTGAGAAGGAGGACATATTGTAGTTTACTATTTGAATCAGTATATTTTTTTTTATTAGGATCTGTGCTTTGCTTTGTCTCTAATGCACAGTGTATTTGCATCTGTATTGAGGTGTTTTTTATAGTATGGTTTATAAGTTCCTTAACAGCTTTAAGTGCAGTCCACCATCTTACACTGCAACTCACACTGCAATCTTCTATTACTGCTTTACAGGAAGTGGAAAGACTTTGTCTTTTGGAATTCCTATGATCCACCATATATTACACTGGAAGGAAACCATTGATGATAAAAATGCAGAAAAATCTGCTTCTGCGGCGAAAGTAAAGAGTATTTATTTGCCTTCAGTAAATGCCTCAGACGGGGAATCTGAGACAGATCTGTCCACAGAGAAGAGCGGTAAGTCTGAGGGGCAGCAGCCGGATAAGACAGGTGGAGACTTGACAAACAAAGCAACAACAAGCACAGAGAAAGCCTCTCGTGCGCAGAACGACAGTACAGATGATGAATGTGAGAATCCTACCGAGGATGATAATGGTAGTGTGGACGGTGGAAATGAGGATGAAGACTGCGGGTCTGATGATGATGCCGCACCAGGTGACGAGGAAGGTGCGATCCAGAGCACAAGCCTTAATACAAACCGAGAAGATAATGAGGGGAAACAGCCTTTACTTGGACTTGTTCTCACACCAACCAGAGAACTGGCAGTGCAAGTCAAACATCATATTGATGCTGTTGCACAGTTTACAGGTCTGTAATATTAAAGTGCAAGTTGTTCCAGTGGATGGCTTTGTGTGTAGGAGATGTACTGATTATGCTATCTTGAAACAGGTATAAGAACCGCTCTTCTGGTGGGTGGAATGGCATCACAGAAACAAAATAGGATGTTAAAACGCAGGCCAGAGATTGTAATCGCAACACCAGGGCGTCTGTGGGAGATGATTCAGGATAAACAACCTCATCTGTGCAACCTACGGCAACTCAGGTAATGCTGGAATCTGCAAATGTATGTTACTGCTCCCTTCTAAAGCTGTGCGATTTTTTTAATTATTATTATCAAAAAAAAAATTCCAGCAAATAATTTTTTTTGGTTCAATTCAATCATTGGGTCAGTTTTCAAGTTTTCAGTTCGGAATCAATTCACACATATTTAGCAAAACATACAAACATTAAATGTTTAGACACTTTTATCTTCTGCAAAAACATGTCCATCTTCTGCATTGTGACAGTATTGCCTCTCTGAGGTTTGTGCATTATGTCACCTACTGGATGACTTGAGTGTAGGCCAGGAAAAAAGATTAACTGCTTTCTATAAGACATGACAGTTAAAATCAACACCACATGTTGCACAGAATTAAGTCAATGTTAATTAAATGCTTTCAGTAGTTTTTAATACTTCAAAACCTGTTAGAAATATAGCTCATTGAAACAAAGCAGACAGTACTTGTTCTATTGAGTCGAATCGAAAATAACAGTGCCCAAGAATAAAATTTAATGGACAATCCATCTATGATTCACAGCTCTGCTGCCTTCAGATATTGATTTGCTGAAGTTGCATCACCATTTAGTTTAGTATTCTATTATAACTATCTTATTAATCATTTTACAGCTCTCCGTCAGACATTTAAAATGGTCAAGCCCAGTGATGCTTCGTAAACTATGAAACTATTACATTAATATGAACAAAACAATCTTTTCAGGTGCCTAGTCATTGACGAAGCTGACCGGATGGTTGAAAAAGGTCATTTTGCTGAGCTTGAGAACTTGCTAGAGATGCTCAACACGTCCCAGTTCAACCCGAAGAGACAGACCTTTGTGTTCTCCGCTACACTAACTATGATCCACAGCCTCCCTGCCAGAGTGCTGCGCAAGAAAGGAAAGAAGCTGGAGCAGCGCACCAAGCTGGAGGTGCTCATGGAGAAAGTAGGGATCAAAGGCAAGCCTAAAGTGATCGACCTCACCCGGAAAGAAGCCACGGTGGAGACACTGACTGAAACCAGGATCCACTGTGACAAGGAGGAGAAAGATTATTATCTCTACTACTTCCTGCTGCAGTACCCTGGGCGCACTATGGTCTTCGCCAACAGCATTGACTGCATTAAGAGGCTTAATTCATTGTTAACTATTTTGGACTGCACCCCGCTGCCACTTCATGCTAATATGCACCAGAAACAACGGTTGAAAAACTTGGAAAGATTTGCAGAAAGGGAGAGGTGAGAGACAGTCATTTCTTTCTTTATACTCTATGTATAGTATATTTTCAGTACTTTTATTTGATTTATGATTGGCTTTGGGTAGGATGCTCAAGTTTTTGATCATCACTTGACCTATTTTAACAGGTATTTAAATAATCTGTACTTTCTTACAGTATTCTCGATAAGGATCCAAAATGAAGCATTTATTTATATAACTATAATTCTTTATATTTTAAAATAGCTGTGTCCTTCTCACAACGGATGTTGCTGCTCGAGGGCTTGATATTCCCGATGTCCAGCATGTCATCCACTATCAGGTAACAACCCATCACTTGCAATTGATGTTATTTATCTTTTTAAAAAAAGGTT
The DNA here is from genome assembly GCA_026413445.1 of Dolichallabes microphthalmus. NCBI lineage: Eukaryota > Metazoa > Chordata > Actinopteri > Siluriformes > Clariidae > Dolichallabes > Dolichallabes microphthalmus. The sequence goes on from JAOTQY010000002.1 coordinate 16,404,030, forward strand.
AAATTTGTGGATTACCTAATGATTTGAGTAATTCTGGAAAAGGTACCACGAACTTCTGAGACATATGTCCATCGGAGTGGACGTACAGCTCGTGCTGCAAAAGAGGGTCTCAGTTTGCTCCTGATTGGTCCAGACGATATGATGAACTATAAGAAGATCTATAAGACGCTGGGCAAAGACGAGGACCTTCCAATGTTTCCTGTTGAGAACAAGTGCATGACCGCCATTAAGGTATAAGTACTTGGAATCTTGTGGGAAAGTGGTGTCATCAATTACATGTAATGAGAAAGTAATTGAATGTGATATTAGTATACAGCTTTATAGAATCTGACTGGGAAATTTCAGAAAATTGCCTCAATTGCTAGTTAACCGTCAATCAATTCCACAGGAACGTGTCGATATGGCAAGAAAAATAGAAAAGATTGAATACTATAACAGCCGACAGAAGCAGCACAATTCCTGGTTCAGGCAGGCGGCGGAGGAAATGGACATAGACCTTGATGATGACTTGCTTTTGGGTTAGTATTGTTCAGTTATAAAAAGTATTGCCATGTCAGTGCTGTCTTGGTTATGCTTTAAATGGGTTGTTGTTACCATGTATTAATATGAATTGTATCTTACAGGAGGAGGCAGGGATGAAGAGAATGAAAGAGAGCACCAGAAACATGTGAAAGGCTTAAAAAAACACTTGAAGCACCTGCTCTCCCAGCCGGTCTTCAAAGCGCACATGAAGACTAAATACCCTACTCAGATGGGCAAACTTCAGCTGCCCGAGCTACCTTTGCCCAACGAAACAGCACTTATCAGTGTGACCAAACAGAAACACAAACAACAGAAACGGAAAGGAAAACAGCAAATGTAGTCATAGATGATAGAAGGTGATAACTTTTATAACAAATAGCAAGATCTTTTGTTGATTAGTGGTAGTGCAGTTGTGTATTTTTTATACATTGTCCACAGTGTCACCAGAACAGAAGTTTCTTGTTTATTGTAAGTCTGGAAAATATTGCATGAAAATGTTTGAAGATTTTTATTGGCGATTTGCATTTTTTTTTTTTAAAGATCCCATATTTTACAGTTTCTTTCACAAGTTAACAGAAGATTTCTCAGCTGAAATACCCCTCAGATAAACTCCTTTCTGCTCCTCCTCCAACATCTTGTCTTGTCTTCTTGGTGTTTAACATCGACTATGTTGCATTATTGCCACCTTCTGGTCTTGATTTCTCCTCATCTTGTTTTCATTTTAAATCCTCTTTCCTTAATTCCCTTCTCCTGTCATTTAAGAATTTTAGCCTCTTCCAATTGTGCCACTTCTGTGGCTATGGAAATGAGCTACTGCTGAGGCATGCCCTTCTACTGGGGAGGGTATTTTCTTGTATGAGGTCACAAGTGTGGAAAACTGATTGGCTTGGTTAAACAATTACATGCATATTATGTAGTTTGGGAATTAAACCCAGGCCTTTCGCATAGCATGCAACAAACCTACCACCATTCACTGCATATTGAAAAAGGAAAGGGGGGAACGAAAGCAGGGATTTTTTTTGTGCATGCACACTGGAGACCCCTCTGAATGTCTAAAAGGTGAATTTTGTATACTTGATCCTCTTTAAGCAAAAATCTACTTGCAGAAGACAGATGACGGTCATCGTTCTCTTTGTTTGTAAAGAATGTCAAAGTGAGATGTCTTGTAAAGAAAATACAGGGAAGGTTGAGAGCCCTCAGGGATGGTGTGATATGTAAGTTGGTCATCACTGCAATCCATGGATATAATACACAGACTGATGTCCAGCTCTGCAGTTAAGGCCAGGATCTCCACATGACCGCATTCCATTGCCATGGCTTCTACCTCCTGAGACACCATAAGTATGTCAAAACATGTGAAATCTCATTTCATAACTGTAGGAAAAGTGATCGTAACAGCGCTCACCTGAATGCAGTAAACTTGTAAATCTGGAGCCTCCACAAAGTGCTGGAAAATATCAGCATGGCCCTGTAGGTGTGCTGAAGTAAGCAGCCTCATGTACAGGACCATGCTGTCTGAGGTAGCCTGGTCATTGAAAAGGCTTAACAGGGTCTCTTCAGAGCCATCTTTTTCAAGTTGCTCCAGCCCAGTGTTAAACTAAAATGAATTTTAAAAATAATAATAAAATACACCTTATTTACCTATTTGTACAAGGATATGTGGTTGGTCATCCAGAATGGCAATGTTGATGGTTTGAGCTCATGTGGACTTACATTGTTCTGCACACCCTTAACAGCATTTTCATCAAATCCAGCTTTTAGAAGAAATTGTTGACTTTCTATCAGCTTGTGCCTAAATCTGTGAAAATAAGCACAATTCATAGACCATCTGTGAGCTGCTGGTTAAGCAAAATGACCCGTGGTCATATAAAGGTAATGTACCTCTGGATGGCGCTCTCATTGTGTAGCAAGCTTTCTACAAAAGCAAAGCAGAGACCTCTGTAAAAACAATTCCCATCTCCTTTAACTCTGCGGATAAACTCAAACTGCTGGCATATTTCCTACATAAAACAAGAAAATTGTGTAACATTAGTGCCTGTGTTATAATTTTAAACTAATTACGGTAAGGAAACATCATACCTGGTATTTTTTAGCGTCTGACTCCTCCACTGTCTGAGCTGAAGTTGCCTCCTTGATGGAGATTAAATTGGACGTGTCCATCTGAAACACTGAGGGTTGCAGGAGCTGTTAATTTACGTCACATATGACGCAACGATTATTATTTTATTTTATTTTACAGGATTTGTCGATGAACGCACTTCATTCCTGTGTAAATTAGCACACAATCGCGTTCAAACACTTACAATTATACCATGGGGAGACTCTATTTCCAGTGTGCGGGTTTCTATCTAAAGAAACAAAATGGTAGCTTCTATGTTAATGCAGCACACCTGCACGCGCTCTACCGCGCGCTTCGTTAATAAACTGAAAGCGAGCAACGTTCCGAAATGTTTGGACATTACCGGATGCACGAGCGTGTGTCTTTCTTAAAGAGACAGAACAACGAAAAGAAAAATGAGTTACGTGACACTTACTGAAAGTTAGTTAAGTGATTACGGAAAGAAATACCGTTTTACGAGTCAAGCATAATGACCGGAAAAGAATAAAATCCCAAAGCAATACCGTGTTCATTCCCCCCACTTTTGAGTATTTATGTAGTAATAGCCTCTAACCTACTACAGGGGGAGCCAAACTATGAACATTTCGATTCACGCGTCTATACACCGCTTTATCCTGCATACAGGGTCACGGGGGATGGGGGGAGACTTAGGGCACCAGGCAGGGTACACGCTGGTTAGGGTGCCAATTCATTCCAGGGCGCGCGCGCGCGCACACATACACACACTCATCCACATACTTGGGAACGCTAGTTACCATAATCTGCATGTATTTGGACTGGGGGGTGGGGGGGGCGGTGCAAGGCAATATTGCTGACTACTAAGCATCATTCCACCCATCTCACTCACTCATGGTATATACCACTTAATCCTGTGCACGGTATCATGGGGCTCCTGGATCCTATGCCAGGATAATTAAAGCAGTGGTACACCCTGGATGTAGTGCCAATCCATCGCAGGGCACTCACACATACACCCACTCATACGTTTCTTCAGAGACTATGGGCAATTTGATTTGGAAACACCAATTAGAATAATCTGCGTGTGTTTGAACTGGGAACCCACCAAGCCCGGGCAGAACATGCTACTGTAATTCCACACACAGACTCAAGGCTCAAACCCGGATCCTTGAGGTGCAAGGTGACATCACTAACCACTAAGCCACCATTTCACCCACCTCGATTGAAATAATTAAAAAATGTGGATAAAAAAAGTGGATAAAAATGGGTTTTTATTTAAAAATTTGCTTTCCATTTAAGAACTCTTTTTGTTTATGATAAAATGCTGCACACATTTTGCAACTACATTAACCAGTTCTTATATTTAAATTAGCACCAAACACAATTTGAAAGACAGCATTTAAATCCAAGGATTGACAATATTTTCACCATAATGCCAACATAAGTAAAAAATTTTGCGCTTTGCTCTAATCCTGTCTTTTAATAATAACACCTGCTAGTATTATTATCATGTTTCTTAGCAATATGCCAACTTCATGTCCAGTTGTAACATAATAATCTTTGTGTAAGTTTCATGTTCTTTTCTTTGCTGAAAATGTATTGTTGCTGAATTTGTGCATCGCTGTGCAATAAACTTGAATTTTATGTTAACTATTGCAGACACAATTGAAAATGATAAAATTGATTTCAGTGGTGAGTTACGGCTGATTTGCTTTTATTTAAGTCTCTTATCAGTCAGAAACATGTTCCATTACATCATCTGGGAGGAGTTCAGCAGTTAATTTTCACTGTTTTTGGTACTGCTCTTCACAATAGCTTTCCTTGAGCTGTTTATACTCAGAGTTGCTCCTTTTCTTCCTTTGCTCTTCTTCATTGATTCTGAACTGGAGTCAATCATGTGCAGTACTCTTCTCTGTGTATCCATCATCTCCAGAATGAACTCCTAATAAAATAATTATAAGTAGACTTCATTTTGGGGTTTCCCATACTAAAATTGACATTCATTGTGGATAATGGAATGAGACATGTGTGCTCATTGTGTTTTAAGTGACACAAATAATCTGTCTATTTGGACTATTTTGATACCTTTATCATGTCCATCATGGTCAGTGGGTCCATTTCTTGTAAATGCCCATAGTGCTGCAGGTGGCATTGCTGTGCAAGATTTTTCACTGCTAGCAAAAGACAACCAATCTCCTCAGTCTAGCAACACACAAGAGACAGAGCTTTAAACTAACTGGATAAGAAATTTTGGGGAAAAAGATTATACATATAATACAGATATCAAACCTGGTCTCGGGACTGGTCATGTTGATTATACAGGGTCATCTCAAGTTGCTTGTTCTTCTCTCTGATGTGATCCAACAGTGACTGCAATTCTGACAGTTCCTTATTACACATCTGCCTCCAGAAATAAAATATATAGTTTAATCATGACTAAGATAATCAAATTGTGTGCTATACTGCAATAAAGAAAGTAACCATTGCAAATTAGAGTTGTAATACAGAAAAGTGCACGCCACATACAAGTCTGCTTGTACTGTGCTCCAGTTTAAGTGACTGCAGGTTGCGTCGACACTGGTCTAGTTCCTCTGCCAAACTGGTGAGACGATGCAACAAGTCTTGCCGAGTGATGGACAAGGTCTCATGCCGTCTGATGACGGTAATCATCAAAGAATCTGAACCGTATTCTGTATAAGCTGCGGATAAGGACATGCAGTTGAAATCCTCATGAGCCAAAAAGTCTACAATAGGTTTAGTGCTCTACAGCAATCAAAGTTTGGATATAAATTCTTGATGTATTATGGCCTGTATAAAAAATTTTTTACCTTCGGGTAGTAAATCTAGAATCTTCATCATATAGGCTTCATAAATCTTATATTTATCAACCCAATCTATTAGTTGTTGATGCCTGTAGATAAATAAATAAAATGCATTAAAGAATATGTTGTATAAATATATTAAGTACTACAATGAATCATTAGTAGCTGGAGATGATTTCTGTCTTTTTACAAATTTCTTACCTGCCTTGAAGTTGCTCAAGTTCTTCATATAGCTTGGATTTATCCTCTTCCTTCACCTGATTCTCTTTTTTCTCAAATTGGTATTTCTTCAGTGCACGCTGTCGCTTTACCTCATTTTCCTCTACAAACTTTTCAAACTTCAGTGCTCTTTCTTTTGTCTGTGGAAGTGAAACAACTCCTGATGTAACCATTGTTTTTCAGGGTTCAGCTGATGTAAGGATTATGAATTTTTTTGACTACTGAAATTCTAAAAACCATTATGCACTATTAATAATTTAATTATTTACAGGCATTAAGCTCATGTGACATCAAAAATGTCATTAGATAAACTAAACAATTAGGCACATCAAAGTATGAAAAAAATCTAAAATATGAATTTCCATGACGCCTTATTTTTATCTTACTTATGTCACGAACTCACTTCTTACCCTTACCTCGTCGGGTGTGTGCGTGGCATGATTGCAGGAGGCGAACTGGCGTTTCAAAACAAAGGATTTTATTAAATTTTTTTCAATTCAATTCAATTTTATTTATATAGCGCTTTTAACAATGGTCATTGTCTCAAAGCAGCTTCACAAAAACCAA
>JAOTQY010000002.1:16687631-16697787 GCA_026413445.1 Dolichallabes microphthalmus
TGATGCCTTCAGTGAGAATCTACCAATGTAAATGGTCATGAAAATAAAGAAAACACATTGAATGAGTGAAGGTGTGTTCAAAATTTTGGCCTGTACTGTACCTTTGGCGATGAATGTCCTCTACTGAATGTTTTAAAACTGTTTACCCTGCATTTACTTGCTCAGGGTGAAACTATGTTTTAAAAGTTTGTTGTGTGAATTAAAACACATTTTTAAAAACTGATTATGTATTTAAATTAAAAGTGTGTAGCGCCACATAATTATTATTTTTTTAAATTAGATTATTTATGCAGAATTTTAAAAAAATAATAATTTATAAATAAAGGTTTTTCATATGCTCATCCCGGACAGGTATTGTTTTAAGAGCCGTCCATTCTTTTAGTGTTTTACCCATGCAGAATTCTTGACAGACTTGATGTGGTAGTCTCTGATTTGGCTGTTTTCTACTTTAACTTTTGATTCTCTAATTAGAAGCACTACTACTAGGCTCTGTTATTTCTAGTGATTTAAGTCTTTGGCTGTCCTAATACCCCCAAACTACTCTGACAAATCTAATGTAATCCACTTGTTATTTAAGATGACAAATGCAGGCATACAGGTCAGACGTTGACTCCTGCTGACTTTTTGGCACGTAGTTAAAAGCCAAGGCAAATCCGTCAATCTCCCGTGCCAAGGCTTGCCATTAGCGGGGGAGGCTAAAGAGAAATGCCATGCGAGAATGCCAGAGGAGATGAAATGTAGCATTTATTTAACCAAACGAGAAAGGAATTGCATAGGGGAGGTTTTTGTTATTATTATTATTATTTTAATTATTTTTTTAAAGAAACGTTTATCTAAAACATTATTTCTCTGGTCATGATTTTATAACAGGAACAATTTTGTTTAAGTAAACTAGAATTCATATGTCAAGTTCCATCACTCTACTATGATAGTAAAATATAATTTAAGTGCAGTATGTACTAATCTATGACATCTTTCTTGTTATTTATCGCCTCATGATTTTATCTGTTGTAACTGTTAATTTATTTTTTAAAAAGCAAACAAAAAACAGTTATGCAATTTGAGTAGAGTGAGTAAAGTTACTGCTTTTTTTTTTTCATTAGTCCCAGAGGCCACAGTCTGCCAGTAATCTTGAGGATATGAAAGAGAAACAGGAAGGCAGGCAGTTGGACACACTGGGCTTGACTGCAGAGGAGGTAATTCTGCAGTGTTTTTATTTTTTATAATTTGATTTGACTGAGTAAGTGATTCATTTTTTTGCATTTTATGATTTGATCAATATTTGCATACGTTTAAAAACCTTTTCAAATATTTCAGGCTATGCTGTTTAGTGTAACTCATTTTAAAAATTGCGTTCTTTACTTGTTTTGGCCAGTTAAAGGTCCTGAGGAGGACGCAGGAGGAGCATGAGAGGAGAGGTGGATTCATTCGTATTTTCCCCACACCACAAACTTGGGAGCTCTACAGGTTAGAAAAGCCAGAGACTCTTGGCAAGATGATGTGTTGAACGTTTTCGAACTGTTTTAAACACAAGTAAATACTAGTGAAACCTCCATTACTTCAGGAATGTAACTGTCCAAAACATACAAGCAAAGTAGAAAAGCGTCATACCAAGCAATGTACTACAGCTATTATTCCACTGCACATCTTCTTACATGTTTTTTTGTGTGTGTAACCAACCTGTCTTCAACCTTTTTGGATAGTGCCTTTCAATATTGTCAAACAAACAAAAAAACAAGCTGAAAAAACTTTTTATTTTATTTTTCCTGTCTGTGTCTATTTCTGTCTTAGTGGTTATCTGGAATACAAGACATCCATGAACTCCATGTTGGCCAATAAACTTTTCCATGCAAGGTGAGCCTTTCCACTGCGGTTGGGAACATTTTTGAAGGAAATTTAGGAATTTTGTTGATATTTTGTCTACGGATAAATAGGTAAGGCATGAAGCTTAACAAATATGTACACTGCTATTGGGATTTGGCCTTTTTTTTGGGAAGATTTCATTTGAAAGTCTGACTTAGGTTGTTAAAATAAATGCCAAAATAAATGTACACAGAAGCATTGTCATGTTGAAACAGATTTGTCCTCTTAGTTTCAGTGGAGGATATTAATAGCTAGTAACTCTTACCAATGGCCAGTTGTTACAAGGTGTTACAAGTGTGTTCTTGCCTAAAATCATGCCGAACATGTCTTTCCTATTAAAATAAATTATTATTTATCCCTCAGGTTGGGAAAATTCTCTGTAACCACACAGTTCAGGTAACCACTTTAAACTTTACATCCAAAATTTTATAACAAACCTACAGTTAGTACTGTTGTGATATAGTTTTTGTCAATGGCTTTTCTTGTAAACAAAGTGGTTGTAGCTAATACGCTGTATACTCTCAAGTATACATGAGATTTTTAGCTATACTATATGCATGCTATAATTTAATTCTTTGAATAGTTTATTTTGAAATATGCTCCTGTTTAGGGTTACTAGAATTTTAACATCCACCATGTTCATGATAAGTTTTTTGTTTCATAGGAATAGGTTGAAGGGTAATGTGCCCTTAGAAGAGAAGTATAAAACCTGTCATGTGGTTCAATATGAGAGTAAATTGCTCTCTCTTGAAGCGCGAAGACACAGGAAAAGGCATACAGCTAGCCGCGACACTGCTTGGAGAAGAAACACTGGTAAAACTCGATATATAAATGAACACAACGTGTAAATTGCTCTGTAATTTACAACTTCGTTTTACTTATCCTGAAACATTTATGAATTTTTCCTGCCTTCTTCAGGTCGAAGGCCTTTACCATCATTAGCGCACAGTAGTGAAAATGAGGAAGCTGATGAGGCAGAGGAGCGAGGACCACAGGGAAAGCAGGAGCACACAATGTCTCTGGCACACACACATCTTCAGCCCACCCTGTTGGAGAAGCACCAGGCTGAAGAACAATTTCCAGCTAGAGTCAGCAAACCCAAAGTGGATCTGCTCCATATTCTCCAGCAGGGGTGGGATCTCAGGTCAGTGTGATGATTATGATCACACACACAGGTGCTCTTGTATTATAAATCACTTTTTTGGGGGGATATTTACTAGCTAAACACTACAGTATGTTGTTTTGAACTTGAGGAGGAAGAAATATTTATTTGCCAAAGGCTATTAAAAACGTATTAGAGCTGATCGGTTAAAAGCTGAAAGATTCTAATTTATTAAGAGGTCAACTTGCAGAACAATTGATATAAATAGGGAGTATGGCACGAGCAACACGCTGTAATAAATATCAACATGAAGCAGCAGTTGTGTTTATTTTGTTCATTTTCACTCCATCAATGAAAATAAATCCCAAAGAATCCACACCTTGATAGAGCATTGCCAACACACACAGATTGACTAACAGAACTTAGCAAGCATAGTAATGGTTTCAATGTAAGGAACTATCTCTAGAATTGGAAGTTTATGAAGCAGACACAGACAATTGGAGTGATACAAACGTTGAACTGTACTAGTGCTTTTATTCAAAATTTCAGCACTCTTGGAACGATGTTCGTCCAGTGAAATTAGTGGACCGCAACTAAATGTTGTATACGTTTGCTATGAAGCATAACGGTATTATGATTGCCTAAGGCAGAGCTCACAAAGTAATTCATGCCAATAACCTCATGTGCGAATACAAGTGCGAGTGATCTTTCCTGAGAATCTCTACTCACAAAGATGACAGAATGTTTGTTTCCTTTAGTGGAACCCTTCCGTGGGATAAAATTCAGTCCCGTTATATACTTTCATGTTCATAGTACTGTAATAAATATTTAGATTTGTGATGTACTGTATAAATGTACACTAAGATTTTTATTGTAATATTGCTTTTTGGTAATGTGTACTTAATTTTTGTAGTGCTTTCACAATAGGTTAATCATTTAAAACCATGATACTGGATGATGAGTTAAAAATGTGGAGAAAAGCAGAGCCCAGACCCTCTGTTGTTGATGTGTTTTTCCTTCTCTTCTCATTAATTGTACAGTATAATACATTTTGTTGTTTTGTCGTATTCCTATCTCAGAATACCTCTTTAACTGCACACGTCTGATATATTTTTATTAGCTGTTAAAATCAGTGCAGCATAAAGTCATGAAGGTATCAAAAATTTGTTACAGATGTCTAGTCTCACTAGACAAACTTTCATACACGTATTTCCTGTAAGCTGCAATATTGGTTGCAATTTGGCTACACTGTGGTGTCGTTCTCATTCACTGAGTCTTGTTTTGCATGACTCCTCACTGTCTACTTCATACATACAGGAAATGGATCCTTCCTCATCCAGCAAATCATACCAGTCAACCTTGACCTCTATGGGTTCAATTGGCTGTCTGATTGGTGGAGTCAGACTGTCTTTCCTTTGTTTAACATTTAACAGGAACTTGGAAAGACTTAAAACATGTTCGCTCCTTGTTATGCAAGAACCCTACAAAAATATTTAAAGCTGTTTTTTTTCCCCCAACAGTGACATCAATGAATATTTCATGCTTCTGTCAAAAGTGTAACAAACACACCACTCTCCACTTGGCTTATAAAGCCCATCACAATTTGTAATTTGAGTAGGGAATTATAATGGCAAGCCTGAGTTTGTAGAAATTCCTCTGTTCTTGCCAGCACCTAAACGAGACCTGGGCAGTTAGAATACAGTATATCATTGTTTGTGTTTGACAGCTTTTTCCAAAACATTTTCCAAACAATGTAGTCCCACTGCTCAACCCCAGGATCTTCCAAGACATCTAAACAGTTTATCAGCTATACAACATAATTTAAGACAAACTTTATCTTGGAATATTACCCGTGCAAATATTTTGTTGCATTAACACATACCACTTTGTATGACTTTTCCTATGCCAGGCCAACAACTAAGAGCATAGGCAAGATACTGTAGTTAATGGCAAACCCATGCTTGGTGTACTGTGTGAGATTTTGTTTCATCACTTTCTGTAGAGTTCAGTTTTCATGTGTTTGACCTTTTATGTCTTCTTCACTTTTCACTCTATCTTATGCAGTAAGGTTCAAGCACGCATGGCCTTCTCCTCTTATCTTCATCGAGTCCAGCTGAGGCTCCTTGTTGAGAGCAGAACCAACAGTGCCTGGGCACAAAAGGACAATGACCAGATGGTATTTTATTTATTTATTTATTTTTACTATACATAATTTTAATTTGAACACTGCTTGAATGCATTTCTCCCATACAACAATTCTCTATTCTCATTGGTCTATTCTGATTTTTTTGTTTATTTATTTGTTTTTCCTCCAACAGCAGCTTCGACAGTAGTGTCCGCCAGCTGTAAAGCAATCACAGTTTAATTAATTAGTTTCTGTTATTTCAACTTGCACATTTTCTTAGGCGATCAACACATTACATTCATTTAGCATTTTGAATAATTCCTCCATTAAGAATGTTTTCAGATATCGAAAAGTGTTGAAAAAAAGTGAAAAAAAAGTGTTGTTTTTGAGGGATTGTTATTCTAGCTGTTAGAATATAAGTAATAAGATGGCCCAAGTTTTTTGTAGGAGTGTCAAAACATTGTCACAACAGTGTCACAACATAGGAGTGTTGGTAAAAGATAAATCAGTTTGCAATGTACTGTACTTTTACCGGAAAAGAATCAATTTGTTTTAAGTTCATCATGCAATCACTTGTTGATTATTTTCTTATAAAACCATGTTCTGTCATATTGGATTCCTTATGCAATAAATTAGATCCAAGACATTTAAAAAATTTTAAATTTTACATTAATGCACTATGCCAAATATATATTTTTAAAATGTTTACAATCTGAAAAAGTAGTTATGGTTTATGGTAGACAGGCTATAAATCAGAGTCTCCACAGTCTATCCCCAAGGCCAAATGTGGCTTATAGACAAATGTTAATTGACCTGTGGCTTCTCCTTTAAGTATGTATTACAGGTTGGTCATTGGCTACCGCTAGCAATTTTTCCTTTCACCTGGCTAAGATAGAATGGCTTTTTTCCCTCTCTGACTACATTTGCATATTGATTTACTAAATGAGTTTTAGATATGGCAACAGACAAATATTGCAAAGCTCACAGTTTAAAGGGGGCTATTTTAAAATAACTTGAAACAATAATCATCGAGAACCACAGAAACTGGAATGGTGATAGGCTGGTTTGAGTATTTCCATAATTGCAGATCTAGTGGGATTTTCCAGTGGCATTTCTGTGGACAAAAATCCTTTGCTAATGAGAAAGGGTCAACAGAGAATGGCCAGACCATGGCCTGGTTCAAGCTGAAAATAGACAAGCTACTTTAACTCAGAAAACCATTCAGTACATTTATGGAGAACAGAAATGCATCTCAGCGTGCACAACATATCAAATCTTGAGACTGATCACGACCACATCAGGTTGAATTTCTCTCAGACTGAAGAGGAAAGCTGAGCCTGCAAAGGGCACAGGCTCACCAAAACTAGAGAGCTGTAAATGTATCCTGGTCTGATGATTTCGGTTGAGGAATACAGATGGTACAGTAGGGTCAGAATTTGACACCCACAGTTATGAATACATGTCCCCAACCTGCCTTGTGTTATGAGTCTGGCTCGGAGGTCTTGTAATGGTGTGGGAGATGTTTTCTTGGTGCACTTTGGCCCTGTTTATACCCATCAGTCAGTACTTCCTATTTGAGTATTGCTCCTGATCATGTACATCCCATCACGGCTACAATTTGCCCAGCTTTTAATGGCCAAATCCAGCATGATAATGCAGCATGACACCAAGCATTTAATCCTTGTTTCATAAACATTAAACAGTACTGTCTTTAAGAGTACTAGAATACCTCTGTGTGATCCCTTTGCCTGTGTTAAATTTCTCCATATACAGTACGATCTAACTTTGTGTTTTCCGGTAGGAGCTGGTAATGCGTTTTCTTATGCGAGCTGCCAGTAACCTGAAGCAGGACATGCAGGTCGTGTTTCCTAGCCGGCAGCTTTCTCTGCCTGACCGTCGCCGCATATTGGCCCATCACCTCGGGGAGTTCATACACTGTTATAACCAGGTCTGATATTACACATGTGATTGTGGGTTTTTTGTGTTGTAAATAAATGTCTCAACTCAAGTCATATCTGTAACCTAGGAGACAGAACAGATGGTAAAATGCTTGGAGAAGACTGAAGATGAAGATCGATTCATCAATTCAAATGTCTTTCGCGAGTTTATTTTGGAAGCAAGGTTAGTTTGCTGTGTGTTACTTCTGTATGATATCTTCTTCATGCGAAACACTTCAGTTACATAAATAATATAGTATCAAAATCTGAGGGTTTTTTTTTCTTATTCTTGATTTTTCTTCTTTCATCTGTTCAAAGTGAACGGGATTTAGAAGACATCCTCACTTTCTATACACACAACAACAAAACTGCCAGTGTGTTTTTGGGAAGTCCCAGAAGAGATTCCTCAGGAGGGCCAGCAATGCATTACAGCAGAAAAAGTGAGCATTTGTATTTTCAATGGATTAATATGTATGTATGGGGAAAATTATTGATCATTTTAATATACAGTACTCTGCAAAAGTCTTAGGCACCATAGTATGTGCTGTACTAATTTTGTTTTATATGTTTATCATGTCTGCATAATTATGTACAAAATCATTTAGTTTTTCCATATATAGCTTAAAATTAATAAATTAATAACATTACAGGAGAATATATGCATGGCTGTAAGGGGAAAAAATATAGTACAAGACAGACCAGTTTTCAGAAATAAAAAACCTTATGTACGCTCTTGGGATTTGCATAAAAATAGAAAGGAGCGAATGTGACAAAGTTACCAGAAGAACTCGTATTCTCCAGCAAGCTCAGTAAAACCTCGAAAAAAAGTCGAACAAGGTGACACTGAAAGATATCTGGAACTGAGAATTAGAACAGTACGGGACTAGGGACTCTAACTATTAAGAATAACCAAGAAAACTAGGATATTAACAAACTACTGTATGAACACTAGATGAAAGAATTGCATACATATAACCATCAACCAGGAAATCTATACTCACTAATTTGATAAGTTGATTTATCATTGTTAGTTTACTATATTTCATTTTTAATATCTTAGTTCTACTGTATTATTGAACTGAAGGGTGTCAAAATAACTTATATATAGCATCATAAAACTGATAAACATACCTAAAAAAATTCATGTTTGAATATTATCAGTATTAATACTAATCTATGATTGGTCTTATTTGTTATTTTTCCCTCAATCCAGCTCTGTTAAATGCCAAAGAAGGCTGTAGCGCTTCAGGATTGTCACTGACTGCCAAGACCAAATCACCAAAAAATGAAGAAATCCAAGAGAGTGTAACCAGACCAGGATACAACAAAAGCAGTATCGCTGTGAACACAAACAGCCATAGTAACACTGTCCTAAACAGTGACAAATACAGTACCTTAAATAATAGTGGACACAAAAACAACAAAACTTTAAATGGAAATACAGTTACAGAAGGTCAGCCTGAGGCATTAACTACCTGTGAGTTTCAAACTAATGTAAGCAAAGCAAGAGATTTAAAAGATGGAGAATTTCAGAGTAAAAGTTCCCACGTTACAGTTGTTGGAAATGACAATGAACTCTCAAAGCATGTTAAAGAAATCACTGTGCTTCCCGAAACCACGAAAAGTTATAAATCACATGTGAAGGCCCAGAGTTCCAAGTACACTTCCTTTCATCGTCCAGCGCTAGACTGTGAGCATATCCACCTGCAGCAGTGTTTCCCACGATCTGAACCCGAAGCTCAGTTCCAGACTGAGCCTCCTCCTTATATCCATCCTCCCCCACACCTGCATGCGGAATCTCAAAGCAAACCACAAACTACTTTATCTTCTTCATCTACAAATTCTCTGCGCCCTACGCGAGTAATGAGGGCTTCATCAAATTCAAGTACACCTAGATCATTTGCAACTACTGAAGTGCTAAAACAAAACCCAAGTCCACAAATGCCACAGCTGGTCTCTAGTGGTGTTTCATCTTCCAGTGCCTGTACTACAAAATTGTGCAGTCAGAAAGTCTTGTCGCCTTCCTCTGAAGTGCAAGGTAACTATTTTATCTTCAGTCAGTTACTCACAGAATGTATTGCTGCATGTGTGTCTTTTACATGTTAAGTAATGTCACAAAATTTCACCTCTTAAACCTACTAAATATTTTACTTGTTTTTCAGTGGTAAGTAATAAGGCCATTAAATCCAGACCTGCTTCTGCGGGAGTGTTAAAAGTGCCGGATTCCCTCTCAGCCCAGGCCCAGTCAAATCAGGCGGCTATTGTGGCTGCCCTGAAGAAACTAGTGGAGAAACAAGCAGCTCGCCAGTACAGCACCTCCAGCCACATCAGTCTCCTTACACAACACGTGAGTGTGCAAAAATGTATCATTTCTACAGTATAGTAACATCTTATTCACAGATTCTTGGGAAATGCAAGGAGACATTTTCTGAAGTTTCTGGAAGGAGTCTCCAGTGTCAGTGCATTGGAATAGATAGATAGTATTCCATTAAGGGACAGTCTTCAGAATAGCAAGCTTTGATTTCATATTAACCTCAAGAACAAAAAATAGAGGCTTGTGTTAATTTTGAAACGTGTTTAAAGCCGATATACAGTAATGTAAGCCAACAGCTACTAATTGTCTCATGAAAGACTACATCATGAATCTATACATTACATGACTACAAATGGTTAAAAAAGCATGACATAATTTAAGGCTAATATGTATATAATTGTAATACAGGTGTTTTTTACAGTAAACAGTATGGCAAATAAAATGAATGTGTTCCAGGATCATTATGTGGTGGCGTATGACCAATCTGTGCAATGTTCAAGACATTTTTAGAATTTCTTTTGTATGTAAAATATAAGGTACATATGATGTATATGTAATGTGTTTAGAATATAAGGTGCACTCAGAGTTACTGGTGCTCTTACATGCTTACATTAGTACAGTACCAGTGATTCTGCTTGCTACTTTATATTGTTCGCAGTTGATCATTTTGATCATGCCTAAGCAGAGCCAAATACCAGAGATGTACTGTTGGGTACAGCATGGTGGCTGGTAGAAGATACAAAACTTTGTGTGAGGTCTCATTATCAGATGCTCTACAGCAGAGGTGCTTTATGTTGATATTTAACAGGCAGGCA
>JAOTQY010000002.1:16699411-16709558 GCA_026413445.1 Dolichallabes microphthalmus
AGTGTTTCCATTTGTGCACGCAGGCGCTGTGTGTGTGTGTGTGTGTGTGTGTGTGTGTGTGTGTGTGTGTGTGTGTGCGCGCGTGCAGGGTGTGTAATGGCAACTGTAAGCTACACTACTATTCCTTGCTGTTGCTGGCCAAGCAGTGCACCCCCACCCCACTAGTTTCAGATGTTTGTTCTGGAACAATGCCTGTATTATTGTTTTCGTCAGTGCTAGTTAGCTAGCACCAGTCCATTAGCTTGCCAGAATTGGGCATGGGTGTGTCTTAAATAATGCTGTATCAAACTTTTGCCTTTTTGCTGTTCCAAAAAAGAAAAGATGTTTTGCTGTCAGTTAACATTAACTAGGAACACAGCATTGTGAACTGTCCTGCTGAAACTGGACTTTTAAGGGAGAATGTTTTCTTACATGTGACTCAATACAGGAGTTGGTTTTTGTGAATCCTTAAATTTTAATATAGCAAACAACAATTCCAATTGTTTCTATTAATTTTTCTTGCACGACTTGCACATTGCTGATGATTGAATCTTCAAGTGCTTATAAAATATATATATGAATTTCAATCCGATAATGCAAGAACATTCTTCCTTCTCACCTACAGAAAAAAGTGCCGGAACCTAATTCCCATGAGCTTTAGAGGGTTATAGCAATCTTTTTATTGTGAAAAATCTTTATTTTTTTTTTAATTAATTATTTAATTATTAAATTTTTTTTTTTTTTTGATAATCGGTGGTGCACATTTATATACGACATATACCCTGTTTCCAAGACCCAGGTCTAGTTATAAACGTCACAATTTCTCCAAAATTGTCACAAAATGTGACTAGATGGTCACTGTCTGAAGCAATGTGTTCAAATCTTTCATTGTATTATTGAATTTTTAGGCAAGTCTCCTTTTGAACTTTGTAAATTTGTGTACCATAAGTTTGGACTTGTAAATATTTTAAATAATATTAAATATATTAACAAATCTTTTGTTTTATATCACACCACTGCTGAATGCTCCATTGTATTTTGTGTTAATCAGTTTTCTATAACAGAATAGCTCAGACATTCATTCTGACGTTTGGTTTATATGATATGATACAGGGGTTGGACAATGGAACTGAAACGCCAGTTATTATTTAGACCAGAATAATTCATTAGTATGGTGTATGGCCTACTTATTCAATTCGTCTTGGGAATGAGAGATACAAGTCCTGCACAAGTGGCCAGAGGGATTTTGAGCCATTCTTTTTGCAAAATAGTGGCCAGGTCACTACGTGATGCTGGTGGAAGAAAACGTTTCCTGGCTCGCTTCCCCAAGACACCCCAAAGTGGCTCAATAATATTTAGATCTGGTGACTGTGCCGGCGATGGGAGATGTTCAACTTCACTTTCATGTTCATCAAACCACTCTGTCACCTGTCTTGCTGTATGTATTGGTGCAGTATCATCCTGATACATGGCACCGCCTTCAGTATACAATGTTTGAACCATTGGGTGCACATGGTCCTCCAGAATAGTTCAGTAGTCCTTGGCAGTGACGCGACCATCTAGCACAAGTATTGGTCCTAGGGAATGCCATGATATTGCAGCCCAAACCATCACTGATCCACCCCAACATACAACAATCTGGGTGGTACACTTCTTTGGGGCTTCTCCACATCGTAACTCTCCCGGATGTGGGAAAGATAGTGAATGCAGTATGGACTGGTCAGAAAACAATACATGTTTCACATTGTCCACAGCCCAAGATTTTCGCAGCTGGGACCATTGAAACCGACGTTTGGCATTGGCACGAGTGACCAAAGTTTTGGCTATAGCAGCCTGGCCATGTACATTGACCCTGTGGAGCAGTTTTGGTGGAAACAGGAGAGTTGAGGTGCACATTTAATTCTGCAGTGAGTTGGGTAGCTGTGGTTTTATGCTTTTTGGATACAATCCGGGTTAGCACCCGGACATCCCTTTCAGACAGCTTCCTCTTGCGTCCACAGTTACTCATATACAGTAGGATGTGGTTCGTCCTTCTTGGTGGTATGCTGACATTAACCTGGATACCGTGGCTCTTGATACATCACAAAGACTTGCTGTCTTGGTAACAGATATGCCAGTGAGACGCGCACCAACAATTTGTCCTCTTTTGAACTCTGATATGTCGCCCATAATGTTGTGTGCATTGCAATATTTTAAGCAAAACCGTGCTATTACTCTGCTAATTAACCCTTCACACTCTGCACATTCCATTAATAAGAACAATCAATGAAGATTGGCCCACCAGGCTGGTCAAATTTAGCCATAAAACCTCCAACACTAAATTGGCCAGTGTTTCAGTTTCATTGTCCAACCTCTGTATATGCTAATAATCAAGAATTTGTATTGCAGATGTTTTGCTAATCACGTTGAAAAATCATCATGAAAAATGTGTATGTAATTGCAACATTTTCTGTGAAGAAATATTTGTTTAGAATCTTTTTAAGAAGCCCCAAGTGCTTAGCACATAGTAAAAGGTAAAGCTGTAGCTGCAAATTTTCAGACATGGGAAAGTCTTACGGAAGATTTTTAAGAATGGAGGACTTTGTTGTTTTTCAGTAACATCATAAGCTCATTTTTTTTGTCTTGTTGGTGTTGAGAGAAGGAAAAGAGGGGCTAGGAATGGAAAGCTGATTAAAGCTGTTCTAACACTACTGATAACCGTAACTAATCTGTTTTGCCAATGTTCCACAACATTAGGCTTGTGCAATTTTCCTTGCTTACAACTTTCTGTGTAAAAAAAAATCATGATATAATTGTCAAGAAATGATGAGGTGAGATAAGATATGGGCATTTCTAGAGTTTGTCAAGCCATAGTAGATAAATCCTTCCCAGCAGCGGCGATGGTGCAAACTCAGATGGGTGGTAGACTTTAGACTTTAGTTGCTTCTGTAGTAATGTGCATAATTTATATATAAATTATATAATTGCATTCGTGGAGTCCTGCACCCAGTCATTCACTATGGCAAGCTACAAACCCCAGTCAGCCTACAACGCATGTCTTTGCACTGTGGGAGGGGAACCTGTAGTACCTGGAGAAAACCCACCAAGCACAGGGATGCTCGACTTGCAGGATATCATAGGCAGGATTCAAACTCTCAACCCTGCAGCAGTTCAAACTACTGTGCCACTGTGCCGCCTAAGAGATTTTATTGCATAAAAAAAAAAACATTTCATTCACGCTGACAGAAAATGAGGATCCATGCAGGTGTTCAGTTGAGTACATGTGAGATGGGGAAAGGGGCAGGATTTCTAGGCAGTGTGAGTTCATCTTAGAAAGTTCAAAACATTTGTGCAAATCATTTCAGATTTATATACTGATAGATATTTTGTGACCTGTTCGCGGGCACACACAAACAAAAAACGTTTGGCCACGACTGTGTGTTTGTGTGTATGTGTAGCCATGGGCAAAAAAAATTTGAGAATGATACGTACTGTATATGAATTTTTACAAAGTCTGCTGCTTCACTGTTTTGGTGTTGTTGTTTTTTGGACAGATGTTACTATGGTATACTGAAGTATAATCACAAGCATTTCATCAGAATTACAAGTATTTCTCAGGATGCTTTACTGTTGGTATGGAACAGGACTGATGGTAGTTCTCACTTTAACACATTTCAAAAGAAAAAGTGAGTGCTACCATTAGTACTGTCTCATGCAAACAGTAAAGGATCCTGAGACCATTCATGCGCCGGATTGCTTCTAGACCAAGGGAGTGGACTCACTCACAATTTTTCTTAGCATCACAGCCATGAATAAAGAATGGTACAAAACATCCTCTCTGAGGGCAACTTCTCCCAAACAAGAACTGTTGATGACGAACAATTTCTTTTCTAGCATGATGGAGCAACTTGCCATAAGACAAAAGTGATAAAACTAAGTGACCTTAATCCCATTGAGAACTTTTGGAGTGAAATTGGGTTCTGTGGGTTGCATCATGCATTTCTTTTTTTCCCCAATTTAATACGACAACCTGGCCAATCCTCAAGAGGCTGGTGGACAAACAAAGTCCCACAAATTCCGCATGAACTTAATGTAATTGCCATAAAAGCCATAAAAGTCATACCCTGTCTGTTTGCATGTACCTTCAGCATTCTTTTTTTATTATTAAATAAAATTCTAATGTATTCTAATCCACAAATTAGGTGTTCATATTTGATAAATGATCACACATTATGATGTAGTGTAGTTGTCCCTATCTCTTAGGAAGTTAGAAAATTGTTATAGTCACTATAATACTTTTTTCACTGTATCCTCATTTCATCATTCCACTTCAAAAATAAAAGTTATATTAGACTACAATACACAGTTATATTTTCATAAAGACTCTGATATCTTTTTGCAAGACAAGTTCATTTATCTGTCAGCAAATCATCTGGCTAGAAATCCTCATATTTTCACTTCTATATCTTTTAAGATAAAGTCATTACTTACACCAAATGGAGGACTTGTTAATGATTTGGACATATTTTTAGATCTTTGCTCAGTAATGGCAATAAACTGAACATTCAAGGATCTGAAAAAGGCACATACGTTGCATTTCTGACCTAAGTCAAGCAGCATATACAGTATTTATCTTCTCGATGAAGTCATTACTCGAGGTTGGTCATCAACACTGGCATGTGGCATGTTTGTAATGTGGCTGAAATATGTCTGCAATTTCCTTTCGCTTGTGTTGGAGACGGCTGGGGCACTACAGTGTGCCATTTAACCAACAGACAGACTTAATCCTGTCTGTTGGGAAAATATAGGGATATTTTTATATAGCAGGCTTTTTTTTTTTTTTTTTGCACTCTAACTGTCCAGAATGGGAATTATAATTAGAAATGTCTTAATACTGCACTCCATAGTGTGTAGGTTTAAATTTTATAATTCGTGTGACTGAGCAGTGGACAAGCTTACAAATGCTTGACATTTGCAGGTCATGCATATTGTGTTGTGGAGTCATAGATCTTGATATTTATTAACAAGCGATGGGAGATCTCTACCAAATATGTGCAACTTAAGAAAATAAACTCTTCCCCAAAGGCCTTGGAGGTTGGAAAGGCCTGGCTGTACTCAGTCAGTTCTTTCATTAATTTAAACACCTGTCGCTGTGGAATGCCTGACATTTCCCCTTTCTCTGGTATGATAACCAGACAAACTACTAAGCTGTCCACCTGTCTGGAAAGCAAGCCTTAAACTCGGAGAAAATAAGCAGCTTTGTCAACTTCAGAGGAGTAGCAAAACCAAAATAAGTATATTGCCACTGTTGCTAAATTTAGAAATTTACTGTTTTGAATCTGGAAGCTTTCTATTAACTTTTTAATCTGTCCGGCTGCCTGCCCTTTCCAGTCCATGTTACATCCTTTTCCCATGTATTGCTTCAGTGCTTTTGATGACCCTAGAGGGTTTGTTTACAGTGTACAGTATGTGTTCATGATTAGAGTGGGAAAGAGACAAAGAAGTGTGTAATTACATCCTGCTATTAGAGACTAGCTGTCTGTATAATTTGCTTATTTCCTGTAAATGCCTGTTAATGGCTCCTGGATAACATCTAAATTCTGAGCTATGGAAATGTGCTTATTTCACACATTGTTGTTGTATTTACGTATCATGAATAGGAGCAGACATTCATAGACATTTTTTCATAGTTTCAACCAATGAAGTAGTTAGTAATAATGACATGATGGTACAAGCGAGAGTTTATATTTTCGAGTTACTGTATCACTGTTTTGGTCTGTAATTGTCTCTGCAACATTTCTGCTTTTATATGTATGTACAGTATTACACTTCAATTCTTGAAAATAAAAAGAAAGGTGCATTTATTTTTCTTATTTCAACTTCTTTTTACTTATTTATTTCTCTGATAAATAGTTGTCCAACCTGAACCTAGCTAAAGGAGTTTTCAGCAGAGGTGCACAGAGCATCGCGTCAGGAACCACAGCGACGACTCAACACTCGGGCACGAACCTTTCTGGCGCTGTGAAGTAAGTACACATTTACGTGTGCACATTATGTGTGTGAACTGGGAGAGAGTGATATTTAAACCCCTGCCTGCAGGGCTGACATTTAGGCTGTCAGAATTTGTTTCACTAATCTTTTATAGTTTTGTGATAACAAACATAACACAGTGCTGTAATGTAGCGTTTTAACACTGTAGTTTTTGGTGCTATTACAGTACATTTATATATTTTGACTATTGCAAGTACACCTTTTCTGCACTAATGTGTCTGGATGTTAACAAATGGCAAGTGTTCCAGATTAGCTTGAACATGTTTACTCACTGCCATGGTAAATGTTGGAATTGGAGTGAAATTGGGTTCTGTGGTTGCATCATGCATCCCCCCCCCCCCAAATTTAATATGACAACCTGTTGAACTATTTAGAGATTCTTTCTACCTCTTACTGTAGCTTACCACTTGATTCCCCCTTTCCCTTCAAACTGTACATGTCACAGAAAGATATATTTAAAAGTGCTTTATTGAAAAGGCAAATTAGAGTTTCTTGGTGTAATAATTTCTGGACAGGTTTTTATAGGGGCTTAGTTTGTGTTTGCTAAATCAGCCATAGGCAATAAATCTTAAAGGGCAGTTTAATGGCCTCTGAAGAATCTTTAAAGAGAGCAGGGAGCCTCTGATTTGATGGAAAAGAGGTCATATAAGTGGTGAGACTACTAGGTAGGTGCTCTGCCTTTGGAAATGTAAGAATATATTATATGTTAAAGAGAAGAATATAGTTAACACTACATTCACATTGTCATCTTAGTGGAGGAAAAAGGAGCAAATGATAGTTTCTTGTGCATTTTCATGAATTTCTAGTAATTAAATTGTCATGGACAATGTTTCTTCAATCTGATTGCAATCATTGTGATTAGAGCATCCCATGGACTTTGATCTGACGAGATATGCATTTACATGATCCGCAAATAACTTTTTTGACACGCACAAAGTGATTCTGACTGCTGTGAAGTGTTTAATCTCTTGGAAATAGCAGAAAACCAACAGAAGAAGAATTATTGCTTTTATACAGCTGTGAAGTTGGGCTAGGCTTCCTATCTTTTCCGATAAATCCAACCTTCTGTGTTATGATTGGGTGCAAGAATTCAGTCTCATCTATGATTAATTAAATGCTTTACTGTGTGTGAAATGTAAGCCATTCAGTGCTGATTCCTCAGCCAGAGACCCAGTTGATGAAAGTGTAAAGTAAAGACTTGTGGGAGCGAGTTGTTCACATGGAATCTACTCATCAGGAACTTAAGCAACATTTCTTAAATGGAAATAAGTCAAGTCACCTTATGTTACACCCACGTGGGGCAGATATGCGCAGAAAGAATTTGTTTATTTCAACAAGAGAGAAACAATAGGATGGAGTGTTTACATGGCTAATATTTACCTGTTTACCAGATTAATAAAGTATGACTCCACGCCTCCTAGTCTGGCTGTTCCGACAGAGGTGTTTACATGATGCATTTTTATTCCAGTTGGCATATTCTTATTAGTGTAATACTAAGGTCCATGTAAGTGCACCTAATGTAAGATGTCTAATAGGCACATTTATTCTGTGTGTGCTGTAAGGCTCCTGGAAAGTAAACCGAGTTGTTCATACAGTTTTCCCACAGTGCAGTGTAATGAGAGGAAGGGTTAAGCTTTTGTGGTTTCCTCAGTTTTATAGTGATAGGTTGGTGACAATGTCTCAGACACTTTGGCCCTCATCTTCCCGTGTCTGTTTTTCTAGTCCAACCCTTCCTTAAGTTTGGAGCTGTCAAGGAATTCTTGGAATGTCTGGCTTTTCCCTTTTTTAAAAATGGTTTTTATTTCCACAAAAGAAAGTAAAAGATGTAGTGAATTTCTAATCTTCTCACAGCATGCTTGCGTAGATGTCCAAAACAGGCTTTCACATCTTATAAGGTTGAATGCCTTGATGGCATATTCTGTTTCTGCTTATCTTATTTTTATTTAATCCAGATGCACTTTTCACTTCGCTTGTACTCTGTGTATTCACTGAGCACCATGCTGACACCCCTGGAGGCAGTGATATTGTTGAGATTAGTAAGAAATTAATTGTTCTGTCCCCAGTGATTGCAGAATGCAGTCGTTTCCTTGACCTCTTCTTCCCTTGAAAGTCTTGGCAGTAGGATTTTGTTTGTGTTTAAAGGTTCATTTCTGGTCAAAATGTGGCATCTCTTTAGAACATCATCTGCCTGGAACTTTCCACTGGCTGCTGTCTGCTGTGCACCAAACCGAGCAAAATTAAACCAAACCAAGCTGTTGCCTCTCCTCACCTTGGATGAGGTCTGCAAATGCTGAAAAAATTCCAAAGTATAATTTAAAAGGGAAAAAAAATGTTATGAGGATATGTATACCTGATTATGTCGACTTTGATTCTGTCTTTAATGGTTGATTTCCTGAGCCTTCCCTCCATGTCCAGCCTTTTGGGACCAGTGGTCCGTGCCAAACATGCTGAAGCCGTTAAGCACACTGACGCTTTAAGCCAAGGGGGTGAGGCGTGATGCCTTTCAAAGCGCAGGGGCCTTTGAAGTTGTTCTTGCCAGCGGCTGCCAGGTATGCTGTGTCAGCACTTCCAAACCATATTCCCACTGTTATTACTTTCTTTTCCCTACAAACCCGCTGTACCGATACCGAGGTATTTCGGAATTTTATATTCATTTGTACCTGTATCTCTAAACACATTGCTGGATCTCAAGATCGTGTCCTATTGAATCTTACAACAAGTAAAGCAGCCTTTGGCTTGCTTTAATGTTCCATTCTGTAGTTTTTTTTAATTCAACTGACATCTAAGTGAAGTAATGAGCAGAATATGTGACTGGTTGTTGAACGCTGTGATAATAGATTGTACCAATGGTGTATGTCAAACATTGTAAACGATAATGTTGTTAAGTCTGAAATGCTTCGGTAATTTAAGCTGCTCTTTGTGATCATGCTGCCTCTGCTGCCTCTTTGTGATCATGCTGCCTCTGCTCTTGGCTTGAATAGGGATTCGTTTCCAGTAAGTTATTGAGTACCGCTTGCAAACAGTAATAGTAGGCAGGGTTTAGGATTGTAATGGAATGTCATAATTATTGCAAATTAAGGTTAGAAGAGAGTGGAGAACAGCATAGGATGATAATGTTGACTTTCTTTTTTTACTTGGCTGACATTCCAGTTCTGCATCAATTTCCTTTATTTCATTTTTATTGTATTTTTTTACATAAAGTCCTTAAAGCTGTATTTAGTATTGAAGACTTACAGTAAGTCAGCAAATGAAGTTTAAAATGATGGGGGGGGGGGATAAATCCATATAAATATTATACATTTCCAGCAGTACAATGTCAAATATTGCAGTAATTTATTTATTATAAAAAAGTATGGTCTATGCTTTTTTTTTCCCTCAATATTTTGTGTGTATGTGTATTTTGTTTATGTGTGTATATCTAGAGGGGGTTAAGCGTAGCTCAGTGGTTAAGGCATTGGACTACGGTCCGGAAGGTCCCAGGTTCAAGCCCACGACCACCAAGTTACCACTCTTGGTTGAGTTGTAGTTTGCTCATAAGTGTCTGTATTGAACATCAAACACTGTAATTGTTCAGTTGCCATTGTTGTCTTTTAAGAATGTTACATTTTTTAAATATAGGGCACATATAAAGGCAAAGATTATTTTTGTTGAATTGACGGACTACTTTCACATTAACAACCTGAAGTGATTCAAATGTCACACAGATCTGTCTGTGTGACACAGTCAACCTCAGAAGTACAGGGATTTCATTTAAACAGTGAAGGACAGTGGAGAAAGTAGTCAGTGGAGGGCGCATGCATGCCGTTTCAGAGGACAGACATGTCCACATTAGAGTCAGATAGGTCACCTTTAATTATGTATATAAATTGTCATGACATGCAAATACAAAAATCGGAATTGAAACATTAATTGTAACGTTAACATAATACATTCAATATGATGGCATCAAGTCACTATCATATTGTCATATTCAATATGAATTGTATTGAAAGTAATGGAAAACGAAGGAAAATTAAGTTAAATACCTATTTGAATACATACACTACCATTCAATAGTTTGGGGTCACTTTCTAACTCCATGATGGTTCCTGATTTTTATTTCTTTCTACATTGTAAAGGAATGCTGATGGCGTCCAAA
>JAOTQY010000002.1:16897861-16912889 GCA_026413445.1 Dolichallabes microphthalmus
GAAAGGGTTCTGTATCTAAAAAAAGTCCTAATGTGTGTTGAGGTGTTGTACTGTTCGTGTGGGTGTTTTCTTTGAAAATGCCTGTGAAACATAATTTTAAAAAATCTATATAAATTCCTATGTATATATTTATATTTCATTAACAAGTGTGTTTGAAGTTAAATACAAATTAATGTTAATATGTAACATATTTGCCTTGTTAATACCTAATTTATTTATTTTCATAGCTACAATTTGGAAGTAATAAAAGGAGAACTTTGGAGTAATGAAAGGAAAATTTGTAATTTGTATTTTCTTTGTGGAAAAAATTTATTGATTGGAATGTAAATAATTACTTAACACCCTATTGACATTTTGTGTTTGCCATAATTTATATACAACCTTTATACATTTCATAATATTTTACAGTCTTGTGGTATCTCTTCTTTTTAAAAAAAAATATTGTGAATTTTAATTTGGTGGTGTTTTTTTAATTATGGTAATCATATTTGAATTTTATAACCTGCTCACGAATACAGAGGAACAATTTTTTTTGTTGGGAACAATTGTTCCATACACACTTTTAGGAAAAAAAAAAGAATTGCTACATGAAAGTGACCGGTAGAAGCTTCTGTAATATGTGCACAAACAGGTCATACATGCACGTGTGTGTACAGTAAAACAGTTTTTGTTAGGTACAGCCGGCCATTGACCCGATCTTTACATTTGTGTTTAGTAATGACTGAGGTAGCATGTAATCTTTGGCTCACACAGACATTATTAAAACACACGACAGTAAAATAGTGAGGTTAAATTTTCTTACAAGGAGGGGAGACAATTTATTCCAAATCTGAGTATTATTTTTGGGTTTCTTTTTTTGTGCTAAATCAGCGAGGTGGCTCAACATCAATGCTCAGTTTGTGTTTGATGTGTCTTTGTGATTGTGTGAGTTCTTTAGGAGTAAATTAAATTAATTTTGTTATTGTTAATAATAATAATAATAATAATAATGTGCCTTTTGTGAGTAATAGTATTAGTGCTGAGGTTTTGTCTGGCCTTGCCTGATGTCACACCTGAAAGCGATTTTATTTCTATATTCAGCCTCTTTTTTTGTATTCCATTCTACAGCTGTGGGAGTCAAAAAACCACCAAAAAAATGAAAACTACTAGCTAATTGTAAAACTTATAAATAATAGCCTAATAATAAAAAAAATATATAAAAATTAAGATTCTGAAAAAAATACAGGAACTGTTTCAGGTTAGGTTTTAAAATAAATAATCATCTTTAAAATTTCTAATAAATCGTCCTTAACTACAGAAATCGATTTCTACCGAAACGCTGTTGTTCCTTGTGAGTGTGTTGAGTAAGCTATTAGTCTGATCCTGGAGAATTCGGTATAGATCTCATACAGTGACCCGTCACTTTATTCACACCGATAATGTAAATAATACATTCATTAGTATCAGATCTAGTGATACCATCGATGATTACACGTGACATTTTTTTCGAGAGACTACAGCAGCGAGCGTGAAGTGTGTGCGAATCTGGTTTTCTACTAAATGAAACAGTTGTGTTTGGCCCGTGTGGGAATCGTGTTTGTCTCTTACGCTTATTTTTATAGTGTCTTCTTTGTTAAGTTTGCATGCCAGAGTGCAGGCAGCAGCTGGGGGCGATACGTCTCTGTTTATTGCCCCTCTCATGCTGTTGTGGCGCTTCTTTAGCACTCCAAAATCTGGCAATATTGTGTCTTGTCACTTTGAGTTTTTCTTCGCTCTTAGCATTCACAATGAGCGAGAATGAAAAGAGACAAGACTTTTCTGGGTGTTCCTTACTTACTGACAAGCCTATCCTGTTTTCTCACTCACACCAGCGTCCCCCCCCCCCCTTGTAAGTCTATAGCCGAATGACAGTCCGATTATGTATTTCTATGGCGAACCTCCATAAGCACTCAATGATGAATTACACTTAAATTTGTTTGACTTCATTCCCGAGTTGGCGCATTGAATGCTTAAAAATGCACATCCCTCCCACTGCTTTCGCTCTTTTTTTTCCCACCCTTCTGCTCCTTTTTATTGTATTAGCTGTAGAGAAAACAAGGCAACAGAATTGTATTAGTGTATCTTAAGTTAAAAGCTCCTTGCTCTTTGACCAAGTGTTTCAGTACTATTGGGTTAATCAGATTTTTTGCTGTCTGCGTGGAGATGCTATCATGGCTAAGCAGCGCAGCCCCCCACTCCGACACTATCCAGATGGGATCGGCTTACGGTAATTTGGTTTCAGAATACATTACCCACGCAGGCCTGTGGCTGTGCTCACTCTACCTTTCCCCTAAACCGAGGGGCTGGACTAGTCCAGGCCGTGTATGTGTGTGTGTGTGTATGTGTGTGTGTGTGTGTATGTGTGTGTGTGTGTGCACGAGCCCACAGCCGTCTGACTGACCTATGGCACTTGTCTCATCACAGTTCTCTTTCTCAAACACTGTACTGTATGCTTTACACCCTCAGTGGAGCGGTGCTGTGAAATGACATGTGCAAGATGTCTTTTTATCTTTTTTTTTTTATGCATTGTTGTCACTCTGTTTCTAAACACGTTTCCTTGTACCAACAGGGCCTCCTTGTCCCATTCTCTGGCCACTCAGAAGGAGCCCTCTCGCTTCTGGTAAGCCGTGCACAGCACGCTCATTCCTTGCACTGTAAATGAATTGACTTAGTTGGTTGTGCACCCGTGTGGCCTACATGGGAGCTTCGCCTCCCCGAGGTGATTTGGGATGCGCTCTGTATTGACTGCTGCACGCCTGCATTTTGTGTTGCACTTGTTTCAAAGCGAGTTTTTGACTCTTGCTCTCTCTCTCTCTCTCTCTCTCTCTCTCTCTCTCTATCTCTCTCTCACACACACACACACACATTTTTTTTTCTTAAATCTATACACAGATTGATAACAACCAGTATTCGTTTTTCACTCGAATCCATGGACATCTCACGTCTGTGTTTATGCACCATAAAGGTTAGTTGATTATAACACGACCTTGTTGAACTTCTTCTGGTCGAGAGCTCTGCAGTCTCACTCCCTCATTCAGCACTCTCACACCTTGCGGCAGCAACCAAAGAAGCCCTCGTCACCGTCCCCTCTCATTCTCCCGAAGGTTACCTTGGCATCCGAGCCTCGCTGTGACAGTGTGTTTAAAAATAAAGTGGGGTCCATTAGCGCACTGAGGATAATGTCTGCCTGAGCTGGGGCCAGATCACAGCACAGTCTGGGGGCCTCGCATCCGCCCGCCTCCACCCGTCCGCAAGCGAGTGCTATCACTGACACCGTGCGTCAGCACATCTTCCTGTTGCTCCAGCACCAAGAGAGCAGTCATGATTCACGGACACGTTCTCACACACAGCAAATTCAATTCAATTGTATTTGTGCAGCAAATTTTCGCAAAGTTATTTTAGTATTATAAAAAAAAAAAATGGAAATCAATTTTGGAGAAAAAAAAAAGTTTGTCCCTGATGAGCAAGCAGGAGTCGAGGAAAAAAACTCACCTGAGATGACAAGAGTTAGAAACCTTAACAGGAACCCGACTCAACAGGGAACCCATCCTCTTCTGTGTGATGGCAGATATTTTGATGACTATCAGTCCATAAGTCAGTCCCTGCTATATCTGTGTGCTATGAGCCTGAACGTCTAATATAACGGGAAAGGACTGTAAGTTAATTTAAAGTCCACTTTCCTTGTTGGAGACTCGAGTATGAACCTGTTTGTTTCCTATAATATTCAGCGACTGTAGTCAAAAATGTAAAAAAAAAATAAATGTAAAGGTTTAAAATAATTAAAAATAATGACAGTTTAAAAATAACGATGACTTTTAAAAAATGCTTTATTTTTAAGTGAATGTAATAGAAAATAAATTCCACTCTAATAAAATCTGACAACAGTGTAATAGTGTCAACCGATTCACAGCAGTAGTGCGGATCCGTGAATCACTTGCATAAGTGACGCTGTCAATTCTATAGGCATCACGAAACACCGATCCTCACCCTGCTTCCTGATTTGCTCCCTAATTAAATGTTTATGGAGGGGAAAATGCTAAGTCCGCTAATTTACACTTTGTGAGGATGAGGGGGACGAACCACAACATGCGCTGGGTGGCTACGCGAGCATTTATCAGAGAATGTTATTGGTATTGAACGCTCAGCCGTTTGAAGGTTATGTTTCTCAGCAGTAATTGAAATGCAAAATAACATTAGGATCGATGGTTAGCTCTGTTTATTTATGAAATCAATATCGAAACGGTCCGTCACAATACAGGCTCTGATTCTTCCTGACAGCCCGACTGAGTGCACACAACTGCAGCCTGTTCAACACCACTGTCCCGTCTCTTCACACACACACACACACACACACACACACACACACAAACACACGCACACACATGCACATGCACAAGTCAGAGAGACAACAACAGGATGGATACTTTGCAGTGAAAGTTTACAGTTGTTTCAGTAGTGTAACTTGAGTAGAGACAGAGTGCGAGAGACTATTGAGAATACGTAGACTAAAGTCTATTTTTACATTTTGTAGTATCCATAAATAATCATTCGCATTCCACAAATATCCCTATGTAGTGAAAATGAATGTACAGTGCTTAATATTATACACGTATATGAGATTACTGATTCAAGATGAGTGGAAAGTATTCTTTATTCTTTAATTAATCTACTTATTTAATTTATATTTGTTTAACAAATTAACACCATTTAAATCAACCATCAAGTAAACAGATTTTTTTTATTGTCCATAAAGTCCTTCATACATCGTCTTTATTTTGTATCCTGGTACACAGGACTGAGAAGAAAAGAAAAATAATAGAATAATAACACACACAAGATAAATACACAGGATGGGGAATGATATCTGGACATGACAACAGGAGCGTATCATATGTAAAAAAATGAGATTTCACACTAACAGTTATCACTCCTAGACGTCCCACACGTCCTACTTTTCAAACTTCTAGGAAAGTTACCGAGTCTGTTTTAATCCAATATCATCACGGTATCTGAGCCACATAAAGCCATAGTCCGTTACACAGGTGCCTTTTGTTTGTCTGGTGCTGACATGCAAACGGCAAGTAGTGAAGCAGAATGTATTATAATGTAAATCTTATCCTACACCGGCATTATGCAAGCAGTAGTGTTCCTGTATCTGACGCATGTCAGAGAGTGGAGTCATGCTGGGCACTGCACTGGAAACTTTTTGGCAAACAAGTTTAGGTAAAACTGCCAGCCAGCCTGAGCGAGCAAGTGATCGTGCGGGAGAGTGAGAGAGTGAATGCTTGGACGAGAGCTCTGGTTTACAGCAGCCCCAGCTGTAGCTGTCATGTGCTCTTATTTCAGGTTCAGCATGTCGATACAGTTCTGCAGCAGCATTATAGGGATATTTAATCTTAAGGTTTAAACATGAGTGTTTTGGTGTACTGTAGGTACAGTATATGTGAATTAAGTCGCTTGTGTTCATGTTACGGGTTAATGTTGGTAAAGTTGCAGTGTTATTGTAGTTAAAAAACATGATTATACAAGTATGATTAGGATAATGAGACACGGTTGAGTATCTTAGATAAAGTTGGGGAGGTTTCGTGTAAAATGTATTTTTGCTCAGCAAATTAGAAAATGAATGACATTTTTTTTTTATTTCCTTCCATAATGCTAAATGATACAGGGTGATACATATTGTATATTTGGAAATGTGTTCAGTTATCAGAATGTGATATTTTCCCCATATTGTTCACTATGCCACATGTATGCCTGAATTTTATCTTAAATTGCACGAGTTTTTGAGATTTATACAGTGATTCTGCAATGTTCACTTTGCTATTTATTAGAATTAAAATATCATAATTAGACCAATAGTGAAACATTTTCCAGAAATATAGTAAAAGAAGTGATTTCTTTTAGGGGTTACAGTACAGTAGGTGCTCGTACAGCATTGATTTGGAAATGGACTGCTAAATATGTCATAATACTTTTCACAATATTTATCATATGCCGTTCCCTTGGAGTTAAAACGTTCTGTGTTCATTCTCAGCGGTTTTGATATTCTGATCTTCTGATTTGTGCCTTTTTAATTTCCCAATAAAGAATGAAAAAAATTAATGTCAGTTAAAAAACATCCCACACTTTGTTAATACATGGTCACAGAATAGGAAAATCTATTTTGATTTATTGAATTAAAAAAAAAAGTCAACTAGGACCTAATAATTCCAAGGGGACAATTTGCCAATTTTAATATAACTGAATAAATAAAATGCCAATGTATTTAGAGTTTCTGGATTCAGGATCTGTGTATCTAGTTGACATTAGTGTCAGTGTGTCATGAACAGCTTCATCTCTCATGCAGTTGTTACTGTTTCTTTCTTTTTTCTTTTTGTTTTTGTTCTGTTTCTTCATGACTGAGCATGAGTGAAGGTGCAAAACATTCCTACAGTTGATTGTTCAGTAATTGTCAGTTGCACGGGCGCGAGTCCAGTGGATGCGTTCATCTCTCCCTGAAGTATATGTATGTGTGTTGCATTTTCCACTGGGCATTCCCGGTGATGAAGAGAGTAATTGATGACTATGAAGCGATGGGCTCTTTGTTCATAGCAGGCAGAGTTCCCCTCTAAACAAGGACAGCCTACGAGAGGAAGATTAATGAACTAATTTCATGCATCGCTCCTTGCTCCTGTCTTTGTCTATTTCCAGCTTATGCACTCAGATCCATGATATACACATAATGCCATGCCTTTATAATAATAATAATTCCATCTGTTGGGATTGGAAATGGATGGGGCTCAGCATTATGTACATATGCATTAACTCTCAAAGATCCTCGTATGCATTTAATACATATTTAGTTATCTTGAATTGACTGTGGTGGATGTTAAATTTGATTAGCAAATGAGTTTTTTTTTTCCCCCCTTCATGTGCAATGTGGCAGAATCCGTTTTTAGGTATCAGGTCGAGTTATTTTTGAACGTGCTGCAGGCTTTTGTGCTTCTGTAACATCAGTCTGATTCCTTCTGTCACAGTGTTTAGAGAGTGAGAGTTCGATCAGAAAACAAGTCATGAATAGTGGTAATTATAAAACAATAAAAAAAAATTTAAAGGCAAACTGGCCTGCAAAAGTAGGGTATTATGCCTCACCTGAGATTAAAATGTCCATATGGTGAGTGATGTTGATGCTGTTCACAAAGTTTTTTGTGGAAGAGACATTTTTAAGTAAATTAAAGACACCTTAAAAAAACTTCTACAAAGGAACAGCCATATTCTCATTTCAGTTCATTCCAGAGGCCTGGAATATATTTGATGTCAGCTAATTATTTAGCAGGAAAAGCACCATTATACATAATTTATAGTGTAAAACGAAAAAAGGGAGCGATTTAAAAAACCCTCCCTAGTGTGTGCCAAGCGAGGACTGAACTACTTTTTCCATATGATGAGCTGTTCAATTCAATAGGGAGCTTCACCACTGGGCTCGCACAGTTTCAGGTTAACCAATTCATTGCCGCAGAATGAACACATGTACACACACACACACACACACACACACACACACACACACACACACAGTTCATAAGATGCAGTTTTTCTGCATTGCACCATAATCAGTGTTAAGGCAAACACATTTAAATGATAATTAAAATAAATCCTAATCAAAAAGAACTGTATGTCAGTCAGTCAGTCAGTCATTTTCTATCCCGCTTTATCCTGTGTTCAGGGTCGCGGGGGGCCTGGAGCCTATCCCAGGAGGCTTAGGGCACAAGGCAGGGTACACCCTGGACCAATCCATCGCAGGGCTATGTACAAAAGAAAATCTAGTACAGCGGTCAAATATTAGATTTTAATTTATGATAATAAATATGCATATAAATGCTTTCTCTAAATAGATTTTAGTAAATAATATTTTCTTGGATTTTTTTTCTGTTCATGCAAAAATGCTGACAAAATTCCAAGAATCAAATTCTATGTAAAGAGGACACTGAAATACTTTATAAAAGTGTCAAGACCTATAACTATAACTATAACTATCAAGCTGTTAATGGTGCTGCTTTCACTATCTATTTACACGCTGATTATATACAAATTAAAGTCTAATGGCGAGACACGGATGCTTAAGTTTTACCATTTCCTGCCATTTGTGCGATTCTGCGACATGATGCAAGCCCCCCAGCTGATCGGTGACTTCAGCTATCTGTGGGATTATCTACACTTCTCTCTTTTCATATGTGAAAAGGGGTTACGTCAGTGTATGGAATGTTCCTGTCTGAAGACGACCCCCTCGAACCGACCCCCCTCCCCCTCCACATCAGAACAGGAAGGAAGGAAAAGATCAATAAATGTGATCTGCGTCTGGGCCGGGGCTATCAGACGAGGCGGGGGCAACGAGCGCGGCTAGGGCTCATGTTGTTGTCGTGAGTGAGCTCATAGTTTTATAAAGACTGCAGTGGAGAAGCCAGGCAGAGGGGCTAAATTTAATCCTGGGCTGCAGACGTATGAGTTTAATTGCTGGGCTGCTGGGCCGGGCCAGTCCCCCTTGTGGTAACCCAGCACCAGCCGCCACTGCGCGTAGCCCACACGGACTATTGATCCACAGCCCTATCTCGCTTTCTTTTTTTTTCTTCTCTCGTTTCTCTCATTCTCTCATTCGGCCTGCTCTGCTCCTCTGCTCCATCATCCAGATTATTCTCCACTTCTGCGGTGCGCCGTCTGCGCTTCCTATTTCAGTTTCTCTTTCACTGTGTCCACTACTCACTCTCTCATCCTTTCTGTTTTTTTTTTGTTTTTTTTTAATCCTGTGTTATTTGTGTTTTATTGGCCTCATAGATTTGTGTCTGGCTGATATGTTCTAGGCTTTCTAGGCTTTATAACAAAGTTTTTTATTTTTATTTTTCATTTTTTTCATTTTTATTCTAAAATGCTGTTTAGAAAATAATAATGGGCAAGCATCTTGAAAATGCGGTCTTGTTTGATGATCTAAAATTAAAAATCCTTTTAGGACACAGGAAGGAACTGCCTTCATTTCATAGTGATGCTTTCAGTGTACAGTACACTTGCTTTTCTCTCTGTCTTAAACACACCCACAGATAGACAGACAGGCGCACACAATTTTAAGAAATTGCCCTCAAGGTCTGGGGCCTCTATATTCCCTCGGTAGCTGTTAACCCAAAGCATTTATGTGGCTAGGCAGAGGCATTCTCCATATTTCTTAGTGGTCCTCATTGGACCAGTCTGGCTCGTACCTTCCCCCCACACCGCCCCCTGCCCTTCCCCCCCTTGAGAATGCACTTCATCTAAAAATAAATAAAATAAAAAATCCTATTTCATTTGCATTTACAAATATTGTCTCCAGATGCAGATACAGTGAGGAAATCACAAAATGCACTTTGTTGTATTCGTGTAATACTTTTTCCTGTGAAAGCTGATTGAGTCTCTTTACACTCTCTGTTTAGTAAATACGCCCCAGCTGTAAATGTTGCTTTGCCTCAGTGCGAACTCTTTTCTCCACTTGCTGCCTCCAGAGGAAAAGGGCAATGTGGCAGCATGGCAGCTGCCCGCGAGGCCTGACTGTTGCCTGTGAGCCCGGAGGAGTGTGAGTGCTTGTCAGGAGTTAATTGAGTTCCTCCTCCAGTGGCTGCTCCCAGGCCAGACCCTTATCAGGCACATCGCCTGGGGTCCTCTGACTGATCCCCCTGCCTCCTCAGAGGGCCATCTGATAGCGCCCTGTCTGCAAAGGACTTCCCGCTCTCACTGTGCGTGCGTGTATGTGCGTGTGTGTGTGTGTGTGTGTGTGTGTGTGGAGCGAGAGAGAGAGGAATACAGAAGGAGCTGTACCCTGCTTGAAGGAATTATGTATACAAAATGCACATATGTAAATTCAGGTTGTGTTTGCGAGATTATATACTTGAACTGCATTAACCATACAGAGGTGGTTCTAGCGGCCATGAGAGGGCATATATTCAGTAGGAGGTGTAAGGATTGCCATGGCACAGCGAGGTTAAAGAAACAAGTTGGCACACAGGGTGAGAGGCTCAGCATTCGTCCGTGGCCTACAGGATCACGGAGGGCACGGGATCATTAGAGCAGCTAATCTCCAGTGCCGCCGCCATTGCTCAATGATATTATAGCGGCTAAAATTTTGTTAGGCCCGCTGTAAGGAATCAGATTAGCCTCAAACTGAGCATTATGCTTTTGTGGCCAACACTCAGCATGAATTTTGATGGGGGTACAGCAGCTCAAAAGGGGGGATGCCGAGAGGAAAAAGAGGACAAGGTCTTCGATATGGTACTCAGAGCACGCTTAGGGAACTTTAAACCTAAATGTCATACTTTGTTTAATGTTGCTGTGATCTTTTACAAAACAGTTTTGATAAGCTTAAAACATGTACTAAGTTTAAATGTTCCCAGCCAATTTTTTCAGGAAATGTTTAGGAAGGTGTGATGTTAGTGATGTGGATATGGTGCATCGACTTAAAGCAATATTTCTTATATGAACCCAGTTCGGGAAGTTAAAACACTTATGCAATTATGTTAAGTGTCACTTCGTCAGTAACCCTTGGCCTTTGAACCGTGCCCCCTGAATTTGAGAAATAAAGACTAAATGGAAATGTTATGTATCCTGACATTTTAAATATATAGCTTTTAATATTGAATGTGTAACAAGGTGGTCTCTCTGTCTCTCTCTCACACACACACACACACACACACACACACACACGCACATATCTGTATTCAGAAAATGTTAAATCAATGACAGATTCTTGTATTGGCGTTGAGAATTAAAACAATGAATGAAATTGAATGAAAGTGCTGATGTTTTATTTATTTATTTTTTGTGTATTTTTGTCACTTAAAGTGAATCCTAATGTATTGGGCTCCCAAAAAAATCCTTTTGAGCGCACTGACAAAGTCTTTATTCTGCAAGGTCAACGGTTTTAACAGGAGGCAGCTATTTATTATTTATTTTAGCAGTTAACCTTTTTGTGAATTTCCAGAGGTGGTGGCAGCTGTGGCTGTGATGAATATACATGGTGGACGAGAGAGAAAGAAAAGCCTAGCAATGATTTAAATTGACACGTTGACCCTGTATTCTCAGTCACGGGAAGCCGGGATGAGAAAGTACGGGTGACCCCGTGACCCCAGGCCTTGAACCCTACAGTCACCCACACTTACAATTAAATCAGCCAGGGATGGAGAGAGTAGAAGCTAAGGGACAGAAAAAGAGATAAAGGTTTCTTTTCTATCCTATAGCACATTCATTTCCTCTTTTCTTTCTTTTCTTCAAAGCTCGTCGGGTTTCTTTGCATTTTCTTTGTTTCTATATTGCCTGAGAGAAACACTTTGTTTTGCTGACGATGGGGAATCCTGACAGTGACATGTAAGCTCCTGTGTGTCAATATTTGTCATTAGTTAGCAGTATGCTAATTATGCTAATACACTAAAACAAAATGCTTGGGGTGTGGGCCTGCCACTCAAAAACTAACCCTAGCAGCTTGATTTGCATAAAGCTAAGTGAAGCTCAATTTCGATAATGTGAGCAAATGCTGACCTCTCACCCGGCTGTCTGCACCTAATACTAACGCAGGAGTAACGGATGAGTAATCCGATGCAGAATCCTCCCTTTTATCAGAATAAGAACGAACATTTTGACAAGATGGATGGATGATCACATATTCATAAATCCACATCAGTTAATCAATAAAAGTGTAGGATCTGCGCGTGTTTAAACAACGCTCCATCAACCCAGCAAACACCTTCAGTCGCCTCAATGTTTTTGTTTTCTTCCATTTTTTAATTTTCCACTCCCCAGCTTATGAAGTTCATTGGCACACTTACTATATGGGTGGATTTATTATTATTTTTTTCTCTTCTGTTCTTTTTTTCTTTCTTCTTTTTTGCCTTTTTTTTTTAAAGACATTTACTCTATAAGCATGCTGTCGTTTGTCCCAGAATCCGAGCCCGATGATTAGATTACTGTGACAGCAAGTCTCTTAGAAAGGGAAACGTCGGGACAAGCTTGCACACACAAACACTGATGCTCTTCGTTATATTCATAATATATGTCCATTTCAAAGTTGCATGAAAGCATCTCTTTCTGTTGCAATTTCACCATAGTGCATTTCTTCTTAGGCTTGAGTAATATAAAATGAAATACACCTCTTTATCACTTTTGGCAATGGCTGTGACAGTAAAAGTCTTTATTAATACGTAGATCTGGACAATTCATTTGCAATGTTAGAATTCCAGATATTGAATTTCCTCTTTTTATTCCCTTCTGCTCTCAGGCTGTTGAACAGGATGGCCGCTGAGGAGCGGCACCTGCCCTCTAGCTGTGGCTCGTACATAAAGACAGAGCCTTCCAGTCCGTCCTCACTGGTGGACACGGCCAGCCACCCAAGTCCCGGGGCTCACTCGGACGCGAGTGGTGGCTACGGCAGTGCCATCCACAGCCACTCCAACGGCCTTGACTCTCCGCCCATGTTCACGCCGGCGGGACCCCTTGGTGCGGCGGGCAGCGGCTGCCGAAAGCGTTATGACGACTGCTCCAGCACGTTGCTTGATGACTCGGGCCCAATCAAGTGCGAGTACATGCTCAACTCCATCCCAAAACGACTATGTCTGGTATGTGGAGACATCGCTTCTGGCTACCACTACGGTGTGGCCTCCTGCGAGGCCTGCAAAGCCTTCTTCAAAAGGACCATACAAGGTACTGAGATATATAAAATGATCAACTCGTGCTGAATTCCTGCAACATCAG
The DNA here is from genome assembly GCA_026413445.1 of Dolichallabes microphthalmus. Taxonomy (NCBI): domain Eukaryota; kingdom Metazoa; phylum Chordata; class Actinopteri; order Siluriformes; family Clariidae; genus Dolichallabes; species Dolichallabes microphthalmus. The sequence continues at coordinate 16,910,621 of JAOTQY010000002.1, forward strand.
CCCTAATATTGGATATTATTATTATTATTATTATTATTTAAAATAACCAGTTGTGAATGATGACTCCATTCAGTGACACACACACACACACACACACACACAGTGGATAGTGTCACATTTGGCAACACTGATGACATCATCAACATATTCAATTCGTTTGCTTGTCTGCAGGCCGTATTATTACACTGACACACGATCAGATGAGCACACTGACCGGACGTGAATAGAAATCAAAGACAGGACATTTTTCACTGGTTTCATGTCCGCATCGCTTCAAATAGCATAAAGCCACTGAGGGCAAATGTTTTTTTTTTTTTTTATATATATATTTTTATTGTAGAACTAAATGTACAAATCTTATTAACTTTTCACAAGATTTCAACGCTGATACAACTGAAGACTGCAGTTTCCAAACGAATAATCTAATAAACACAGTATTTATAATTATATAATAGTATAATATAATTGATTGAAACAAAATGACACATCACAGGTTGAAAAAGTCTTAATCGAATCAGTCCAGTTTAGTAGTCCTTGCTGATTTGATTATTCTAGATAAGGAACATGTTTTGTGTCTATGGAGTGTTGTCCATTATTAGCACTATATGATCTATGCGCTGGCTGATACACACAGTGTACGTACCGACGACCAGCAGTGTGGTCACATTGGTTTGGCACAGGCAGTACGGTCAGTGTGTGGTGACCCAGATATTAATCAGATGAAGTCACACACAAGTGTGTGAGTGTGAGCAGAAGAAAGAGAGAACGAGAGAGAGAGAGAGAGAATAAAGCATGACTACCCATAATTACAGCCTGATCTCATTTCTCTGCCATTGTAAACTTTTAACAACACGGTAACATTAATGCATATCTCAAGGACTGAGTGGCCTTATTACGCAGGCAGATATCGGCTGCGCTGTAATCTACTAAATATCACTGTAAGATAATGGATAGGGATTCAGCATGCATTCACAAATGGGAAAAAGTTGCAGCTTTAATTCAGGTGTTTGATTTCTGTTCTGTCCGTCGATGTTGAAATTGGCCCAGTGGTCGTATCAGCTTTAAACAGTCTATGTACCTTTTTGCAGACAAACAGCTGCCTTTGTCCAAATCCTTCTATTTGCACTCACTTTCACAGCAATCTCCTCTATTGACAAAAGATGAGTATTTTCCCTCAAGTCACATATTTAGAAACAGGATTTTTAGCCTGCTACAGTGGGGTACACAAAAGCTATTACACTGTAGAGACAAAAATAAAAATCCCTTGAAAGAACAAGCCGTTTTGAGTAGAGTGATGGCCTAAACAATTAAGAAGAGGAGCGTTCCTTGAAAGAAAAGAAAGAAAATGTCAAAGACCTTTCTGCTTATTCCTCTTCTCTATGTCAAGTTGAAATTTTCTTCTCTATCTCTCCCTCTCTTCTGCTCTTTTCTTTCTCTTGGAGGGCTGCTTGTAATGGACCTAATCTTGTGCCGTTTGTCCGAGCCACAGGAGTTTTGTCAATAACAATCAGCGTTCAGAAGGAGTAATTAAGGCCGAGGCTTTTCATTAGGCCAAAGGGAGGGAGGGGGCTGTCTCCGGGGACGACCGCCGCAATTAGAAACGCAGGCACGCGTCACTGGGTAATTTCAGTGAAGGGGAAGGTAGAAGGGATGAAAAAAGAGGAAAGAGGAAAAAAAAAAACCTGCGGACTTTCTTTAGATTGGAGAGGGACACTGCTCCTCTTTTGAAAGAGTGGGAGAGAGGCGGGCTAATGGCATAATAAGCAGACATGGTCCCAGACTCAACACAGGAGGATTTTGGGGGAAAGAGCGAATAAAAAAAAAGAAAGAAAAGAGAGCACAGAGGGCGACTGAGAGGATGAGTGCAAAAGAGAATGGGCAGACAAAGAGCACTTAAAGGAAAAAACAGGGTAAGTGATGTGAATTAGACGTGATTAATTAAGTAAATAATGAGGCTGACGAGGGTTGTAAGTGTGAGCCGGCGTCCCTTTAATGAGGACAAAGCAGGAGAGGTGGCGTTTAATTTGCCTTGTCATTTTAATCAATTCCATTCAGCCTTAACGCCACTGCAAAATGGCTTTTTTACTGCCAAACATGTAATACCTTCTCCACATTCACGAGTCTTATTGAAAAATGAGTTGTCACAGCTGCACATGCTGCTTTTGCCTCTTTATCACCAAGACAGTATTGTTAAAACAGAGTGATCTAAAGCCTCACAGTGAATAGCAGGTGAACTGCAGGAATTTAAAATTCCTCAACATAGCCGGAA
>JAOTQY010000002.1:16977513-16987938 GCA_026413445.1 Dolichallabes microphthalmus
GGTCGCGCCTGGGCTGATGGGAATTGTAGTTCCCGCTACCTCCCGTTCGCTCCATTCGCCATTCGTTTTATCGAGTCTTTCGGTTTCTCTCTGAAAATAAATGAGAAAGGGGGAAATAAATCCTGTCTCTGTCTGAATAAGTGAGTGAATGAGGTGAGTGTCTCAAATGAGTTTTCAAGAATACTAAATTGAAACTTTATTTATTTTTTTTTACATGGTTTAATAATTTTTTGTTATTAAAATTTTAAATTTGAAGTTCCTGTTTTAAAGTTTACAGACAGATGGCTAATTTGTATACCATTGATATGTTCAGTGTTCATGTAAACTGTTTAATAATCACTTCTTCATTAGTTTTGTTTTTCCTGTAAATGATTCAATAAATACCGTACCGTGCCATTCATACCGAGGTAATACCGTACCATGAAGTATTGATACCGTTACATCCCTAATATGCATTTTGTATTAATATACAAACTTTCTTATAATTAATGATTAATAAGAAATGTATTTTTTGACAAATTATCAGTTTTAACAGAACTTTTTCCACCTCTATACAGTATAAGACAAATGTGTTACACTTCTAAAGAATTTGTCATGCACTGTGCAGTATTTATTATCTGAGAGTCTCAGTACAGTATAAAATTTTCCTTTAGTCCAGTCCTTTTTTTTTTTTTTTTGACAGGTCGGCTCGAGACCCAGTTCTCATTTCCTGGGCATCTGCTGTGGTTTGGTCCTGTCACCTGGTTTGGCCCGACTGCTCCTCTCTGCCCTGGTCCAGCCTCGTGTCTGTCACGCTCAGGTTCCTACTGAGCTAATTGAGAATGGGGGAGCTGTGGAATCTTTTCCATTAGCCACCGCTCTAATGACAGGCAGGGAGACAGCTACACATGTTCAGCCTCTCCCACTAGAGGCTTGTGGAGATAGCGGCCTGTCAAGCACAGCAGCTTGTCACCACACCGTAGCTCCGTGGAGCCCCAGTGGCCCTGAGAAGCAGCTTGCTGAACACTGTACTGTAGCGCTGCCAAAAGTAATAGAGATTATTATTTACACCTCTCAAATGACAGGAACTCGCCACGACCATGGTGAACTGTTTACTTTTCCCTTGGCTCCGATACAGGACTGATGTAGGGGTTTTGCCTGCTCATGTTAAGTGCACATTTCTCTTATTCTCCTTTCTGAGTGCAACTAAAATGTTTTCCACTTTTTTTTGTCATGCATTCATTTGGAATATGGAGCTTCCAGTGTGATTGATGATGTCTTGAACATTTCTAAGCGGTTTCTTTTTTCCTTAAACTGGTATTTTATTGCCATGCATTTGGGTTGTTTGTTGGAAATTGAATTCTTCCATCATGCCAGTTGTCTTCATTACACCTAAAGGCACAGTGCGACTCCATATGCTTAGGTTTGTCTATATGTGATGAATTTCACTCGGTGGTTCGGATACAGACGTGTTGAACACATGTGCTAATATCTCCTCATAGAAACCCCAATGAGCCATTAAAGCCATCCACTCTCCATTCGTTTCTCCCATCTGCCACAAGTTCATCAGGAGATGCTCAGCTTCCTCCTACAGCACAGATGGAGCAGGAGAGCCTTGATTGGATTCACTAAGCCGAGAGGAAATTGAGGAGAAAAAGAGCCCGCTGTGGGACAGCAGGACAGGTGAGGCGGACCCCTCCCACCCTCGCCCAGGCTCTAACCTGAGTAATATCATTCTCATGTGAATAGTCTCTGATGAACCAGGGATTTGCTATAACTGCTCATTCCGGCTCAATAGAAATGTACGCAATAAACCCAGCGCGCTCTGATGAAGCAGAGAGAGGTAGTGAGTTACTGTGAAAGGAATTTTTTTTTTTTTTTTTGTCAATCGTCGCAACATAACAGTAATAGACAACCTAAAAGGAGCACAGTAGAAAGGGGAAAAACTACAGCCTCACTGCTGCTACTGCCTCAGGGGGAGGAAGACATATAACATTAATGGTATCCTTTAACATCTCCTTAACCCCGTTCCCCCGGTGTGTGTGTGCTCCCCCTCTCTTCCCTTGGGTCCTGTTTGTTTCGCCTGCCAGGGGGGCCGCAGGCGGCGGGCCACTGATGAGCTGCTCAGGCCACCGTGAAATGCACCATAACCTGCCAGCCAAAGGGGCCCTAGTGAGATTGCCATATTTACTTTTTAATCTGGCCGCCTTAATACACGCGATAAAAACTTTGTCATATTAGATGGTGACAGATGGGCCCTGAGATCTTATTGCTGGTCCGGGGGGCCGAGGAGGGGGAGCGGCAAGTATGAATGAGGAAGGGGAGAGAAAACAGAGAGAGGGAGGGAGGAGCGGGTACGCTACCCCAATCACGATAATTTTTCATCACCCCAATTACATTGTTGAGCGCATCTCTCTCTCTCTCTCTCTCTCTCTCTCACACACAAACACACTTACACACACTCACACATACAGCACCCTTGGTTCTGCTGGAGAGGACATAAATAAAGATAATATGAGGTGCCCTGGGTATTTCATCCTCACACACTATTTCTCAGGCATCACGGCACGCCATGCTGATGCAGCCATGGGTTTAAACAAGAGCTTAATCTTATTTAGATAAAGAAATACAACACCATCAGTGTCTGTCTCTGAAGGGTTACCACAAGGAGCCAGAAGGGTAAAACCTGTTTCCTTTTTCATTATTCAACCATAATAACCATATGCTGGTATTTTAGTACTTAAAATGTCAGGCCTCCATGATCTAGTGTGGTCATCTTGTGTTATATGAATTAACAGTTGGTTACGATTCTGTATTTTTCTGGTGTTTTCTGGGTAAACTTACAGTACAGTATATACAGTACGCAACAAAGCTACTTAGAAAACAAAGATGTTGATCACTGGAATAAAACACACTCCTTACCTAAGAGTTGCATGAACTGTATAGATGTCATTTTTAGACAGTTTACAAAAAAATTTTTATGCATATTGTTGATCTGCTTGCTTCAGAATAAATGTGGAGTTTAAGGGCATAATATGGCGAAATCCTTATAAAAATCTTATAAAAAGATTATAGGGCCTCCGAGTGGTGCAGTGGTAAAGTGCTCGCCCTATCATCCAGAGATCACTGGTTCGGTTCCCGAGTGATGCTGTAACCTCTCACAGCCGGAGGTCTAGAGAGAGCTGATTGGCCGAGCTCTCACAGTGGGGCGGGATGAGAGGTACTTCGTGCTGCCACATTAATCACGGCTCTACAGCCAACCAGGGGCGTCTGTGAGCTCAGGCAAGCGGAAGGAGCGGATAGCGCTGTCCTCCGAGTGTGTTATGCCGCCCCCAACGATGCGTGAGCGAGCAGTTCGAAAAAATGTGGTCGGCTGGTGTCACGTGGTTCGGAGGAAACACGTGATAGTCTACGGCCCTCCCGGCTGAATGGTAATAGTAGCCTTAATGTCTGAGCCCCCTAGTGATGGGGAGGAATTGGACACGACTAAATTAGGGAGAAAATCGGGAAAAAATCCAAACGTAATAAAAATAATAATAAGAAGATGAATAAAAAGATTATTCATTAGATACTGACCAAAATCTGATAATTTGTTGAAACTTTGTATTAACATCAGTTATAGTTGTACTGGTACTAATATTAAATAGCACTGTTTTTTGTTTTTACTGTATATTGAACCAAAATAATAATAATAATAAAAATAAAATTATTATCATACAGCCCACCCCCCTGCAATATACACCAAAACAGTGATGTACCATGTGCTCTGACACCTTTCTCTCAGAACCAACATTAACCTCTTGAGCAACGTGAGCAACAGTATCTATTGGATAGGAGTACACGAGTCAATCTTCGTTCCCCACATGTGTCAGTGAGCCTTGGCCCGTGACCCTATCCAGTCCTTCAATGTACCACTTTTGGTAGGTCCTGACCATAGCAGACCAGGAACATCCCACAAGGACTGTAGTTATGGAGTTGCTTTGATCCAGATATATAGCCATCACAATCTGGACCTTGTCAAAGTCACTCAAATCCTTACGTTTGCTTATTTTTCCTGCTTCCAACACATCAAATTTTTCACTGGGACAAAATGTTCACTTGGGCTGCCTAAAATATCCCACATTTCCAGGTGCCACTGTAACAAAATAATGCATACAGTATATACAGATTCCACTGTCACATTATATAGATAGATAGATAGATAGATAGATAGATAGATAGATAGATAGATAGATAGATAGATAGAGTTGGATATACAGTATACGTGTGTGGGTATGTATACATGTTTACTTAATGAATCACTTTTAGAGAGAGAGAGAGAGAATTGGATATATACATTTGTGGGTATGCATATCTATGTATATATAAATGATGAATTATAAAAAGGTCCAGGAGTTCTTGTATTTAGAAGTATTTATATTTTGTATGTATTTTATATTTCCAATGTTTACATTTTTGTGAGAATTTTTTAAGCTCATGCTGGCATAAAAAAAATGCCAGTGACAGTGTGACTTCCACTGAAACCTGGGAGGGGAAAAAAAAACTCTGCCATTATCATAATATTCCTCGTGGACCATGACGTTTTTCCCTCACAGGGATATACAGCTGGCATCATAATTATGGAACATTTAGGTTTATTAATTTTTTTCCATCTCAATCCGCTCCACCTCTTTTTTCCATGCTCTCTCTCTTTCTTTCCGACTCTCATACACACACACACACACACACACACGTCTCTCAGGTCCATGCAAAAACTCTTCGCCATCCTGCCTTGAGCGCCTCGAGTTTACAAACTTTGTTTTCCTCTCTCTAATTGTTGTCTAAATGTAATGAGTGGCTTTGTTTGTGACATGAATGTGGGTGGTAATCAGGAGAGCTGTTAACAGCTGTTGAGGCTGTGGCACGGTGAAGCATTAGGAGGCTGCTGCTCTCTCCTGAGTGCCGCGCTGTCGAACGCTGCTAATGAAAAGAATGTAGTCACAGATCTCATTTTTCAAGCAATTCTTGTGTAAACTGGAGATTTTCCAGTCTCTGCACCGTGGAAGCAAGGGGGGGAGCCCCATTAATCAGCCGGGCCAACTGCTTAGGCCGTGATGGAGCATCGGTGCAGCATCTCCAAGTAAACACACACACACACACACACATACACACACACATACATATGTCATGCAGGCTCAAACCACAACCACAGGTTGCTTAACCCATTTGAGGTAACACTTAAGTACTTTTTGTCTGGATAACAAAATAGGACACTTAGATTATCATTATTATAATTCATTATAATTGAGACTAAAACCTACAGTAGAATATAAAAAAAGGAACTGAGATTTAGAAAGACAGTGTAGGAAATTAAGAAAGTAACATAGCTTACCCCGAAATCCCACCTCATTCTTCTTCATCATCATCTCCTCTTCCAGATTCCCCTCCCCATTCAACACACACACATACACACACACACACACTACACCCCCAGGCAAGCGAGTCAGCCAGTGAAGCTGTGCGAGCCACTGAAATGGGTCATTTTTTAATTAAATACAATATTAATTACTGCGAGCATCATTAACGATATGTGAGATTTGACTAATTAGTGTAATAGTTTTGGAGTCACGCTCATTAAATATGAAAATTACGGTGGTCGGAAGAATCAGTTCCATGATCAATCTTGTATGGACAGAGGGGAAATGATTTAGAGAATAGCTTTTATTGTACAATTATCTCCATTACAAACCTGCCAGACATGAAGAAAGAGAGAGAGAGAGAGAGAGAGAGTGGTGCTTTGGGGAGGAGTTCATGAGCTGCTGAAGGGAAACCGCTCTGGAGCCGTGGCTTCGCTCCGCCGTCTTCTGCCTTTCAGTCACAATCGTGTGCGTTTAACCAGACGAGACAGTCACCACAGCAGCTGAGACTCTCCGGAGTGGAGTGTGTGTGTGTGTGTGTGTGTGCTGGATGATGGAGGCAGTCCAGATAGTCGTTTGTGTGAGGCTACATCAGGGCCTTTCGGTTGTGTGAGTGTTATGCCAGCACTCTCTTATGATCGGCTGAGGAACAGGTGGTTACTCATGGCTAGAGTTACATATTATGTGTTATATTTATCTAGCGATTTTCAAAGGTTATATGGACATGAAAGAAGAATCTGTACATCTCTCTACACTGCTACAGTGTTGGATTCTTCATTCTGATGATGTGCTTTCATCATCACGAGCAATGATTCTAACAAGAGTTCAAGTCAAATCTATTTTGCAGATTTATATTAATATGCACTTTCTAATATATTCTGCAGTCACAACATGGACACTCATTTACTCAATACTACAGTATATATTCTGTGTAGTGGTGTAGTTGTTAGCCCTATGGCCTCAAATTTGCAGGGTCGCGGGTTCGATTCCCACGTGTGCGTAGAGTTTGCATGTTCTCCCTTTGATTGGTGGGTTTCCTCCAGGCACTCTGGTTTCATCCCACAGTTTTCCCAAGAATTGCCCGTAGTGATGTATTGGCATCCTGTCCAGGGTGAACCCTGTCTCGTTCCCAAAGTCTCCTGGGATAGGCTCCAGCCCCCCGTGACCCTGTATACATGATAAGTGGTGTAGAAAATTAATGAATAACTGAATGAATATTGTTCAAGACTGAAAAAGGACAGGGTGGTGCAGTAACAACAGTTTAGACTAGCTGTATCATGGTAATATTGACAGATCAGCCATAATGTAACCCAGTGTAAGTATCCATCCAGTGACGGAAACGTCAAAGCACTATTTTATAAGTCGCTCTGGATAAGAGCATCGGCCGAATGCCTAAATGTAAATGTTATGTTAACATTGATTATCACTTATATACCAGTAAACTGATGACTGGATGATGGGCACCTACTGTAATTCTTATCTATGCTTATTGGGAGCTACCTGTAGCCCATTGGGTCTGATCCCACCGAAAATCCAACGCAGCACAATTCACTTAAAGAAAAGGAAATGTTAGCCATGTAAGTAGAGCTCTAGAACACACAGTGCACTACAGCCTGCTGCACTCAGGACCAAACAAGCAAAGATCCCAAGGTTGCTAACCCTAAAATCTGGTTTAGCACACATGGGCATATAAGTCTGATCCACAGCACCCAAAGGATCCGCTGCCAACGTCCCAGTGCAAGTACCCCCCCCCCCCCTCTCACACCTCTCTGGACCAGAGCTGCCCAGACGGCACAAGGGGAACCCACAGTAAACAATATTGGGTGCAATCTGTATAAACAGTTTAAAAATATGATGTCTTTCGAAAATAAGTGACAACTGTAATCAATAGCAAATGATCTCAGGGAAATGTGCAGCTTTTGAAAAAAGAATAAACACCACCCTGCTGGCGAATATCTTCCTTTAACACCATGCCATAAGCTTTTTTCTTTGTTTCGTACATAATGATAATTTTGTTGTTGTTGTTGTTGTTTTCCAAATTATATGGTTCGAACTTTTGTTATCAGTACACACGAAAGCACTGAAAATCCCATGAATTTTGGTGCACGGTGTGCCTCGAGGCCATAAGACCACAGACACACACATACTCTCTCTCACCCATGCTGTTGCAAACAGACAGACCAGACCAGTGGCCAGCTTTATGTTGTTGTATTTGTGGGATGTTTAGACTGTATAAAGTTGGACCAGAGGGGGGATTTGGCCAAAGTAACTGCAGCGTCTGTCCAAGCTGTGAAAATACAAAATATTTACTGTGCATGCTGCACACTCCAGGTGTGCTATCATATTTGGACCAGAACCCATGGGAGTGGCTTTATATTGATGCAGGATTGTTTATGCATGTCTCATGTCTCACAATTGTGTCTGTGTGATGGAAACTGTAGCATACTGTTTGTATGACTGACTGCTTAAACAATTCGTTAGCCTAACACACAGGTCTGTTGCATTTTTTACGAATGGGAATAATCATTTGGGGAAAATTTCACCTTTGGTTTGAAAGCATGTTCTCCCTGTGCTTTGAGGGTTTCCTCCAGGTTCTCCAGTTTTCCCAGTCATGCATTCTAGGCTGATTTGTGTGTAAGTCTATGTGTGTGCACTTGCACCCTGTGATCAGTTGGCATCCTGTTCAGGGTGTTCCCCCACCTTCTGCTCTCTCTTCTCTGGGATAGTCTCCAAGCCCCCCATGACTCTACGCAGGAAACCCAGTATGGAAATACACAAATGAATAAAACCCATCGGTAATTATTAGTTTACTAAAAACCTTATTGGGTGGCATGGTGGTTTAGTGGTTAGCAGTGTCGCATTTCACCTCCAGGGTCCGGGTTCGATTCCCGGCCAGGTTCAATTCCCACCTCTGTGTGCATGTTTAATGTTCTCCCCATGCTTGGTAGGTTTCCTCTGGGTTTCCTCCCACATTCCAAAGACATGCAGATTGGGCTAATTGGTGTTCCCCAGTCACCTGTAGTGTGTATGTGTGTGCCCTGCGATGGAATGGCACCCTGTCCAGGGTGTACCCTGCCTCATGCCCTAGAGATAGGCTCCATGCCCCCCACAATCCTGTATACAGGATAAAGCGGTATAGACGACGATGATGATGATGATGATGATTATGTATTTCCAAATGTTCATTTTGAGCTAGCCAATTTTGAGTGACAATCTATCGCAGTGCATAAGCACATGCACACACACACACACACACACACTCACAACAGGCAATGCCAATGAGTCTAATGTGCGTGTCTTTAGCCTGTGGGAGAAAACCGGAGTATCCGGAGGAAACCCACCAAACACGGGGAGAACATGCAAACTTCATGCACACAGACCCCAGGGGGAACTCAAACAAAACCCTGGAGGTGCCAGGCTAAACACTTCACCACTTTGCCGACAAGCTGTATACTATAAAAAATGTATAAAAGTGGTGGATTCAGGCAACATTTTGCTTTTGGACCGTCAGCTATCACTACTTATTTGCTTTCCCCTTTGTCCCGATCTGAAATAATTCCACTCTGAAAGTTTCACAAGTCGCCAGCTCTTCTCTGCTTCTCCGTGTTTACTGCCTTTCTCATAACATCAGACGGACTGGCTCTGCATTTCTTTTTTTTTTCTTTTTTTCTTTTGTGACCTCGTATCCTTCAGCCACCTTTTGTGTACCTGCACTTTTCACATATAAACATCTCTGCACTTTAAATATATGCAATAATGCTATCTCTCCACTCTTGAATACTAGCTCTCCGTATTATTTTAATGCTCTCCACCGGACCGCGCCAGATAGCCAACACTTTATCACATTTTACTTTTTTATTTTATAGACCCTCTGTCTTTTTAAAATGATTGCACCTGTTTTTGATCTGATTAATTTTGTGTGAGCGCAAACAATTACTTTTCATCTTTATCAGTTAAAGGGATCACCCTCCTTTTATGGGTATCATTTATAACAAGTGGACAGCTACCTGTTTATTAGAATTTCAAGCAGCATATCGCCGCACCGATCTCCCACGGTCCATATTTACATTTCAACTTCGGCTAAACAAGCATGACAAACACACATAGCGCGAGGCCGGCAGGGCGCCAGGCCTCATTTTCATACTGCCCCCACCCCTCCTTACACACACACACACACACACCATCTCCGGTAGACAGCAGGGTCTTTATGCCAGCACTGGGACCTGACACAGGGACAAGGATAGGGGGCATGCTGGGCTGGAGTGTGGACTACTTTCTACTCAGAATACGTCAGTGTTGTAGATTGCAAGAGCATGTCTATCATTCATTGTATGTGTATGTGTATGTGTGTGTGTGTCTGTGTGTGTCTTTATGAGAGCAATAGAGAGAGAGAAAGAGACAGGGATCATGGCCTATAAAATCCAGTCATGACACGAAGGTCCGGTGTAAGAATAAAAGCACATTTGCATGTGCCATGGCCAGGGCCACTTTTGACAACTCAACAGCTGTTAATTATGAATTGGCCTGTGGAGAAGTAGACAGTGTTGTGAATATGCAAAACAGAGGAGTGCGGCCAGGGCCCATCTAACACGAGTGTCAAACTCCCACCCTCCCTGCGCACCATGCCCGTTGCGACACGGGCTGCCGGAAGTGTCAATCATCCGGGCCGTGGCCTCACTAACACCTGAGGCAGCCGTAGCTTAAATAGGATAAATAGGAAGACTTTACGTGCATGCTAACGTACTAGTCAATCGAAATTCTCTTAAATACAATATTAGGAGATTAGAACTGAAGCTTTGGTCAGACTCTGAAAGTCAGCCAGGAGTGTTTTATTAATGAGAGCCGTCTTTTTGAAAACACTTCAAATATATACAACGGAACCTTGGATTGTGAGTAACTTGTTCTGCGAGTGCTTACAGAAAGTAGGCATTTAAGGTCACAGTTCTAAAAACGCAGGACACTAAAGAGACTTGTCTACCAACTGTGAAAAACACCCAAAGAAAGATGCCCAGGGTCCCTGCTCATCTGCGTGAACGTGCATTAGGCATGC
>JAOTQY010000002.1:17005211-17015586 GCA_026413445.1 Dolichallabes microphthalmus
TAGTTAGTTTCTTCAACGTTGCATCGTACTATGGTGGTTAAGCAAAGAACTACATAGTTGTACGGGAAACGCACCCCTGGATAAGAGCGTCTGCCAAATGCCTAAATATAAAATAAAATGTTGCATTTCAATAAAAAGACCCAAAATACGTCTACATACACAAATTTTGGCTATAGGTCCAGTAATGAAAATATTACAACGCAGCTAAGGACATATTATAATAAACAGAATGAGCAGCTCACATCTTATATCTTCCAGTCTGAGTCATTCGTTCTTTTGAATCTATTGCACCGCATAGCGTCTATGGGAGTCACGTGACAAAAGAACGAACGAGTCGGAGTAGACGAGTCATTGAGAAAGAATCGCGCAATTCTGTTTCCTGTACATAACCTATGGAGGATTTACAGTACGATGATTTGCTCATGTGCGCCCAGTAGAAAATGCACAAATCATTCTCTGAGACGACTCGTTCTTCTGAGTCACGTTAAAGATTCATTCAAAAGGAACGAATCGTTCATGAACGACCCATCACTACCGAACGGTATTAATAAGTAAGGCAGAGAGTAAAGAAAGACAGGCAGACATGGGTTTCAACCTGAAATATATAGTGAAATAATATCACTGATTACATTAAACCTGATCAGCTTATTTTTAGCTTTAATCTTTCAACTATTTCTAAAAAACGTTTTCCTGTCCACAATGTGTACTTTTGCTAGTATTAAATATTAGTGCGAGTTTGATGGCAGTCTGTTCAAACACAGAATTTATTTTTTTCAGACTATGCTATTATTAATTATAAGTAAGTTCTGCTATGCCAGACTTTCTCAGTTTTAACCAATTCTTTGTTCCCACCAGCTTTTTGCACATGAACATTCAGCAATGCAAACACTGGGCCTAATCTCTGTCTTGACATTATCCTTGTTATTTTATCTTCTCATCCAAAAAGAGAAAGAGAAAAGTGGAGCACAAAATGCCCAAGGGCTGAGTTGTCATCAAAGACGTTTCTTCCCTCTCTATGCACCGTGTGAGAATGTGACTATGGAAGAGTCCAGGAGGAAGCCTCGCTTTCAGTGGGTTTAGATGACAGGAATGGAATCAGACATTGGGATTAACTTTTTTCTTTGTTCACTGTGACTTCTCACTAAAGGGTCAGCCCTGGACAAGGAGGAGACTCGGCCCACTAACCCCTGGAGGGCAGGGTAACATTCACATCGGCTCTACAAGAAAGTGCTGGAAGGGTGGAAGCAGCTGAACTAGGCAGGATGGTGTGCAGCAATTACCTTTCAAACATTTCATTGAGTTCTCTGTATTCCTGGGATTGATACACAATAGATAAGGAATAAAACACAGTGGGGTGTTGTGTAGGAAAATAATAATAAAATAATAATAAAATAATAATCAGTGATTTAGTCGATTATCTTTCATTATCAGTATGGAGTGAGCATGGTGAGAAATCTACACCAAGTAATCTGATTGTATTAACATATTAATGAATCGATAGATAGATAGATCATACAATCTATAAATATATTAATATTAAAAAAATTTATATTCTGTTTTGGTAAGCCAATATGCATGTTTTTCATTCTCTCCACTATATTCAGCAAAAGCTGCGATCCCTGATAATGTTTTTCAGAGAACATAGCAATTAAAAATAAATGAAGGTGATCGCTTTAGGGTACAGGAAGTGTTATTTCTGTGTTCGTACGACAAGGACCAGATAGTGAGAGATAATAAATTCTCCTGAACAAGTGCTGTGTTTTTGTCTATTCAGATGAGTTTCGAGCCTCAGGACATGTCAACCACTCTCAGGATGTGCAGTCCGTATACACGGGTTGTTGTTGTAGGGCCTAAACTCAGCAGTGCTCTATTGTTGCCTATTGATGGCTGACTGACTACACAGCGTTTAGGGGTTAACTCTGAATAGACAAGGCTGCACATTGGTCTCCTTTCTCCTTTTGTCTTCTTTTGCTGACTTGAGGAACTTTTTTAAAAAACTGTGTTAAAGATAAACCATCAGTCCCTGTCACCTTAAGTCCTAAAATCTCAGAGACAAATTCTGTCTGTTCTCGTTTAGTCTTTTGCCACGGTCAAAATTACGTTGGGAAAACTGCTAAATAAGAATAATAATGATTTAGTTATGTAGTTTTTTTAAATATATGTACAAATCTACATATGTATCTGGATTGTGTTCAGTTGATTCATAATGTACCTTGACATCAGGAAAAAAGGTCTTCAGAATGTTCGAACTCGGGTACCGCGTGTAGAAGAACATCAGTTTGGCTTTCTTCAAATGGTTAGGTGTTAATCCCTCTTGGATGTAGTAAAAATTAAGGACAATATGTTCATCAGAGATGGAAAAACTTCTATACCGTGATTAAAAATTTTACAAGTAGTAGTTATCTTTTGAAAAACAAGCTGAAAACAAGCTGAAAAATGTACTTATTTTATCACCTAATGTCATTGTGTTCATCTAGTCCTATTAACTCCTTAGGCTTTATCTCGACTAGTAATTTGTATAGTGCGGTCCATATGCAGGAAATATATTTACACAGCTCTACACTAACCATAGACTAAATTAACACCCAACAGCACGTGCTAATTGGAAAAATAGCTAAACAAATCCGATTAGGGATTTCAATTAGAGACTTCCACAGAAGCCTCTTAGTTTCATGTCAGTCAATAGTAATCGATTTGTTGGGAAAACACTAGGAAGCAAATGCAATTTGGATATGAGGAACCCACTGTCTTGCATCTGAGCATCCCTTTAAAATTTCTCCTAAACAATACGACAACTCGTGCATTAGGTAATAGTTTCTCATCCGCTAAAAGGTCATTTCAGGGTATAGATACTGTATACAGTATTAGTGTGCGGTACCTTTGAAAGAAAGATACGGAAATAAATAATGAATAAAAGACGAACATTCTGTAGCAGAGTTCAGAGGAAAACTAAAGCATATGCTGCAGGAGAGCTGATCATGCCAAATCTAACCTTGCATTCGAAACAAACAAAACAGTGGCAGAAAAGAAACCACTATCACATCTGTTCTTGGACCAAAGTGTCATTGTGTACTGTATATACATGTGTGCATGTATCTCTACAGGTATAGACATATGTGCTGAGGTTGAATGTAATGACAGCTTTTTTTAAAAAAAAGAGAGAGAGAGGGGAAAAAATGGAAGTGACCACTCTGAACCATTCCAGGCGCATGGAGAGTACAGAAATATATTCTGCACCTTTTCAAGTCAAGGGGGGGAAAAATCAAGAGAATTTCCTGAGCTGAAACTGCTGCTTTTTCTGCCTTTGAAAATTGGCTTTTGTTCCTGACAATTCTTATCAAAGCCTTGTATTCCTTTTTATTTGTCTTTTTCTGGACTTACAGTCATTACTGAGCCCAGATTAAAGAAGATGCTACAATTTTCTTTGGGGTTACAGAGATCAAAGGAAATATTCTCCTTGAAGTCTGGGTTAGTGGACCTGCTCAGAGCAGCACTCAATTCAACGAGTCATTGTTCACCGAGGTATTGCTACCAGAGCGGGTAGTTTGTTCTGCTGCTTCTCTCTGTTTCATATCCGGCACTACATTGCAAATTACAGTAAATTACGGAGAAGCAAGCTTGTGCAGAGAACAGTTCGGTAAAATGCACAGGTACTTGTATGAATATTCAGCTAAGAGTATGTTTGTTTTTAGATTGGAGAGATTTTATATTAGATGAGATTAGATACAATTTGATACAATTACATTTGATTAGGCAGCTTTATTGGCATTGCAAGTACAAAACAGGAGTTCTCCTGATGCTGGGTGTAACTTTTCATAAAGTGAGTGTTTATGCGACTATTTATATAATATGCTTAAAAACTGTGGAATAAAACCATGACACCATCTGTATCTGTTTACTGCTCTAAATATCTGTATTTGGATTCTGTATTCGGATGGTTGTACAGATGTGAAACTGTGATCACCTATAACAACAATTATTATAGATACCTCACAATTATTATACATACCTAGATACTAAACTAATCCAATCCACACATGGGTTATGTCTCAAGAATTACTGAAAAAAACACACAGGTAGAAAATATCAGCCATGTCAGCATGCTTTTTGATGCAGTTGCTAAGAATGACTAGAATAATCCTATTCATTTTTTTTTTTTTTGAAGACAATGATTATTTTTCAAAATGTATTCCTATTTCATTATATTTCTATAAGTCATAAACACTAATCATACATCATAAACCGTGCCATGCGCTGAACCTTTAAAAGGATATACTGAGTGGCATGAAGGTCCTCTCCGCCATACTCTGCAGTTCTCCACACTCCATCTTGACATGCGGGAGGCAAAGGCCATCTACTGTCACTTGGCCGAGAGCCCCAGGACGATGGTGCTGCCCGAGGTGGCCAGAGCTTACCTTTGACCTCAGAGCAATACTTTCCCAAGGAAGAGCCACTGAATCTTGAGGTGATCTCTCCAATGATGGAGGAAGGCAAGAGATCCCAGTGAAATTAGCGTGAGGTCCATACTTGAGGAGGTGCTCCAAGATTTGGCTGTCATGCAGAGAAGCGCTGTGACTGAACTGGAATGGCAATTGGTGCAGGGGATAGGGTCTCTTTACTGAATGCCCAACTGAACCCAAAGGGTTTAATGGGGATTTTCGGACTACAAGAGACAAAGCTTCTGTCTGATGCTCTGGACTGTGTGAAGGTGTGTTTTCATAGCACTCTACAGGCATTGGTTTTGTGGCATTCTCTAAGTCAGAAGACTCTCTAGCGCATGCCTGATGGTCTCGTTTCTCGATACCTGTGCAGTCTGGACTCTGATACAGATGTAGCTGTGGCGATTGGTTCTCTAGGATCATGGAGAGTTTTCTGAACACCATATCAACACTTTCACTTATAGCTCGGGAAAGCTCACATTTCAGCATTTCCTGGAGGTTCTTCTGATCCCTCTGCAGGCTCAAATATCCATCATCTTGTTTCATGCTCTCTTTGTGTTCAAGCGTGCTGATGTTGTCAGAACTCATGCATACATCAAGCTCGTGGCTGTCTTTCTGCTCCCCTTTCTCCTCATTCTCTGAGCTGTTGTGGTCATACATCCTTAGAAACTTCTCCTGAAGTTGATGTAAGAGCCGCTGCATGCTCTGCAGTTGTTTTCTGAGCTTGTGACACTCTTCATCTCTGCTTATATTATCATCAGTGACTGCTGAAATTCCAGCATGGTTGTGCTCCTGGTGCTGAGGAAGTTTCTGTTTGCGTTTGCTCTCTTTATACACTTCTCTGCCGTACTTGCTGATTTCATTCTCAGCGTTCTCTCTTTCCGCATGTGACTTGTCGCCCGGTGAGCTCGCCATGCCCCGTATGATATTCTCCACCCTTGCTCGTTTGGCCTGGACATGCTCGCTCAGTGGGCATTCAGGTTCAGCGCTTATTCCACTGGAAGTGTGAACAGGAGACGTTGATTCCAGTGGGCTGTCCTTGGAAGACAGGTTACTCCAGTCATCCTGAGTGGTCTCAGTTACTGTAGGTCTTGACTCAACCATGCTGGAGCAAGCTATAGAGGTCGCTGGCATGTACAGTTGGTTGTTGTTAAGAATGGACCGTTTATTGTGGATGGTTTTTCGTAAGAGATGAGAGATGAGTGGCGCGTTGTGGTAGGACGAGAGACGCTCCTCGTACATCTCTCGGCGAAAGCACTGCAGCATAAGATCTGCTTTGCTGTCCTCCATGCAGACCTCGTTAGGCTTATGAACACTTTGGTCTGGTGGCGACAGATTCATTTTTAATACAGCCGTATTATTTTCTGTTGCACTTTGACTCGATGTAACCTCACAATAAACCAATGTGCTACAGTGGTGTCAAATATTAATTTGATGCACCTAAGGAAAAAAAAAAGAAAAATAACTATAGGAAATATTTTATCTTAAGGTAAAAAATAAACAACATTAAAAGTAAAATCAATATTTGAAAACTTTTAATTACATATCTAAGCACAGTAACAGCACTAAAACCTTTCATGATTTATCTTTATTGAATGGTATTATTTACCTGCTACTTAATAATATACTATATCTGCATGAACATATAATAATTAAAATATAACATAATATCATCCGTAGTAAGTAGTGTAGATTGATCCGTACTTTACCACAACAACACAAACAAAAAATAGTAAATGATATTTCATTTACTAAGGGGAGTGAGAACTAGGGGTTAGAAACAGGTGCTAAAATATATTATCCATTGTAATCATAAAGCCTCTTCTTTACAAATCAATATTTTTTCCTGCTGGATTTAAAACGAGTCAGCTTGGCTGAAATGCTGTCCATGTGGAAATTCATACAGTATATGATCAGCAATACACACAAAGGAAAACTATGTGATAATGATCGGTAAGCAAACAGGGACTGTACATATTGTATATGAGGAATACAGAAAATTATACAGAATGAGCATGTAAACACTGACCTGTATGTTTAATAGATTATAGGTATAGAATTAATGAAATCTCTGATTTGAGTTCTAAATAAAAATACTATACTGTATGAAGGAAACATTTTCATTTCCTGCAATGACTGATGAACGCGCTGCGGCTCCGCAAATTCCAAAATTACATTATGTATTAATATTACCAAATATTTTTATGTTAATATTTTAATATTATAGTATATTTATCCAGTCTCCGGTACAAATGTAAATTATTATTATTATTGTTGTTGTTGTTGTTGTTGTTAATCATCATCAACAACGCATCTTATTTGACAATAACAAAAAGCAAAATGTTTATTTGTTTAAATATTAATATTTAACACTGAACACTGTATCATGCATCACATACTGTATATAAAACGTAACATGACTAATAATGCTGATTTAAAATATGATAAAATGCACAGCAGCAGCTGAAAGTCTGAACACATCTATTAATGTGTTTAAAAGTCTAAACATCTAACATCTAAACGTCTAGCATCTAAAAGTTAGTTTTTTGTTTGTTTATTGCTCCATGCACTATTGAAATTGTAAAAATAAAGGGATTAATTGTATGATAATGGGAGAAGTATTAAAAACGTTAAAAACTAAGAATGAAAGAAAGAAAATTGTCATTCTCTTAACCAACTTCCTGAGACACTAACATGCTGACCAATGTTTTTTTCTTTTCCCCCAATGAAAGCTAGCTGTGGAGTAGAAATTTGGACATGCAACTTACTATGTCCATGTCAGATTATTTATTCATTAATTGTTGTGTTTTACTTTTACTTCTACTTCAGGTTTGGGGAGTAGGATTATTATTTTTTTTTAATATTACAAAAAGTCTTTATTGCCATATAAAAGCGAAGCATCCTAAAACTATTCAAGGTCTATATGAGGTAAAAGGTATGAAACAGTTCTTTTTACAAAATTGAAAAGTGAAATTTGAATGTTTAAAAAAAATGAAAGAAGAAGAAGAATAGAAGTACACTCGTCTGTTTAAAGTCAGCGCACGGATGTGTAGGAAGAGAAGCTCGTGCTCTTACCTGTTGCTCGGGCGGTGAGAGACTGACAGCGAGTCTCGTCTCATCGCCTCCAAAAAGCCTCGGAGATGATGAAGGGGCGTGGCCTACACCATCCGTCCCTCAGCGCGAGACCGGGTACGCGAGACTGCGCGTGCTCCGAGACACTCACGTTAACCCGACTACGCGGCGCGTGCAGCGTACACCCTGATGATGCTGTAAAGGTCACCCCCCAAAAATAATATACATATCCGGGTTTTTTTTCATCATCTCTTGATATTATGGCATTATGCACTCACTCTGATAAAAGCTGACTTATAATAGTAGTTACTTTATTACTTAATACAATATCATACATACTTATAATCAGTGAGTCATTAAAGGTAACAGTCATAATGGAACAGTTGTGCATTGACTTTGTGATGAAAGGTAAAGTCAGTTGCAACATGTTACTAATCCAGTGCAATGGAGCTGTGTATTATAAATAGAGAAATAACATCATATAGGTGAGTCTGGTCAAGCATCAATCAGGAAACCGAATAAATAAACTAAATAGATTCCACCTATATTATTATTATTATTATTATTATTATTATTATTAACAACACCACTAACAACAATACTACTACTACTACTACTACTAATAATAATAATAATAATAGGGTGTTCCCAAATTGCCCATTGTGTGTGTGTGTGTGTGTGTGTGTGTGTGTGTGTGTGTGCCCTGCAATGGATTAGCACCCTGTCCAGGGTGAACCCAGTCTCGTGTCCTGAGTCTCCAGTGACAGGCTCCAGGCCCCCTGCAACCCTATACAGGATATGTAGTATAGAAGATGAATTAATAAATAAATATATATAAAATAATAATAATAATAATAATAATAATACAATCGTATTAATACATGAAATACTGTAACAATGTTAACAGTAACAGTTAGGTAATATTTACAAAACATTTTCAGTATTAAAATAAAGGTGAAGAAAGGAAAATAAAAATAATATAATGAATTCTCTGATGAATGTTATGTGCATTATTAAGGTATTTGATTTTTTCCATTTTACAGTATTAATAAGCAGTGGAATGGGGATTGCAAAATACAGAACGCTGCTCAGGCCTATTACTAAATATACGGAAATGTTTACTTACTGTACTGTCACTCACCTAATTTTAAGGATTTATGTTGAATCCTGCTTTTTGCTATAAATATTTTTTTATTGAATTGACTATTTTTCGGTATATTTTTTAAAACCCTGTTACTGTTTTTATTACTAATATAAACATCTTCATATGTCATCAATTCTACTTAGCCTACTGTGTTCATATAATACTAGATTATGTTGTTGATCAAGATTTTGGATCCTGAGATTTAAAATTTGATTAATTGATGTTATAAATACTTCTGCTGTAACTGAATTAATCATTTAAATCTACTGTATAGACCTAAGATGATGAATATAAGTGTCTCAAATTACCGATGTCTGCTTAGAATGGGGCAGGAGCCTTTTTCCTTTATGTAGAGTTAACCTCTTGTAGATTTCAGAAATGTACTGTGTGCTGTGGTATTTTGAGAAACCTTAGACAATTTTGAAATTTAAAAGCTGTTCAAAAACATTATTAAATTACCTGTGGGTGTGATAGTGAGTGTTTTTGTGTGTATGTATTCCCGGTGTACCTGGATAAGATTTCGCTCAACAATGACTCTAGCAAAGATGAATTAATAGTTTCAGTAGATGTTTATACACGAAGCAGTCTTTCAAGAGTTTACCTGATTACATAGCTGTATTTACCATTAGAGATGTCAGCTAACATTACCTAATTATTTATAGCCTACAGTACACTTAGTGGTCACTTATAGCATACTGCATTATATAACTGTTTTATTGTGTTTGTTTACAGTCACTATGCAGATTTTGTCAGCCAATGTACTATCACAACATCAGTGGGAAGAAACTGCAAAAACCACCATTGAGGAGATAATATTTTTCTGGTGTCTAGCATAGCAGTGTGATCCTGAACAGCATAACAGCATTATGGGTGTGGTGTTGCTATGAACAGATCAGGCCTAGGAGTTCCTGGGGTGTAAACAGCTCAGTGACAATGTTTGATAGAAATTTTATGACAAGTAAAGATATACAGTAAATAGTGTCTGGTTAGAAACTGAATGATGTGTTTTGTAACATGACTCAAAAGTGAACAAGGTGAAAAATATCTGTCCATCTGCATGAAAAAGAAAGGGGCTAAAATCTCTACACAGCGGCATCTGGGCTAGGAGGCACAGTGGCTCAGTGGTTACAACAGATGTCTCACACCTCCAGGGTGGGGGGATTTTAACTCTAGCCTCCAGTCTGTGTGTGAAGTTTGCGTGTTCTACCCATGATTTGTGGCTTTTCATCATATTCTCCGGTCACCAAAAACACCCATAGACTGTATGAGAGGGTGTGTGCTTGTGCCCTGCGATGGGTCACCTGGAATAAACTTTAAGCCCCTCCTTTATCCTATACATGGAAAAGATGAATAAACTTCTGGGCTGCAAAAATATAGTTTGTTTACAATTACAAAAAGCTACCATACATTCATCTAGGAACCTCTGTAGTCCAACTAGGGATGGTGGAGGCCAATGGTAATTACAATGGTACAGCCTTTACAGGACCTCCAATCAGCATTAACAAAAGCCTTCACACACTACCAGCAATTTGTGAAGTCCAGTTAGCTTAATCTGCATGTCTTTGAACTGTGGGAGGAAACTGGAGTACCTGGAGGAAACTCGTCAAGCACACGGAGAACACAGAGAACATTCAAACTAGATGCATACAAACCGCTGAGGCGGGAATCGAACTAGTACCCTGGAGGTGCATGGTGATAATACAAACCACTAAGCCACACA
>JAOTQY010000002.1:17028486-17038642 GCA_026413445.1 Dolichallabes microphthalmus
GCTCTCAAAATGTCAAACCACGCGCTCAGAATTGTGGCAGGAATGTAACGCAATATGCAGCACGTGTGAAAAAGTCGTGCGAGTAATATCCGTCAATTGATCTGCTTTTTTGATCGTCGCTTTTGGTGTTCGCCGATCAAGATGTTTTTAGCCAATATCGGCCGATCATGATCGGTGGCCGATCGATCGGAGCATCATTAATACTAAATATAAGCCTTCTTGGAATATCATTCTGTAGTATACAACTGTACAGCTAAACATAGGATGCACTTGATTATACAGTCATACACAGTACGATATGCAGTGAAATGCTTAAACGCGACCTTTAAAAAGAATATTAATAGAAAATAAATATGGAATAAGATATAGAAAATAACGTCAGCTAAGGAAAAATATATTTATATAAGATAAAACAAAATTCAGTATAAAATGTAATACAAACCTAGCTATTTTTTTTTCTGTGCAAATACTGTATAGAAAAATATAGAAACTTTAGTGTGAAGATGAAGTGGGATTTAAATAGAAATGTCCGGGGAGTGTGCAAATATGCATGAAAGTGTTTATCTGTAACGATCAGAAATGAAATAGAAATATGTGTAAATGTGCATAAACGTGCAGGTGTACAATGTTCATAAGTGTCCATGGTGTCCATGGAATAAGTGCAGAAAAGGTTTAGTCCTGTGTGTTCTGATTTAGAGACCGTATCGATTAAAGATATACACCAATCAGTCATAACATTAACAATGATTACTACAAGTCATAATCAATAAATTTACAGAGAGAAGAATGCGGTAAAATATAGTTAAATACTGGAAACACTGTATACTGTTCCTGGTGAAGGTTGAGCCTTGTTCTTTGGTTTCGTGCTCTCCTCAGCCGGCGCTCCCAAGGCGGCAGCTGCCCCTGCACCAGCAGCCGAGGCCCCGGCAGCTGCTGCACCTCCACCTCCTCCTCCTCCACCTCCTGCTGCTACAGTGGGGCCCATCCCGTCCACCATGCCCCCAGTGCCACCCGTGCCCACCCAGCCTGCCACTTCCAAACCAGGTGAGCCAGACATGAGCAGAAAGAAGCACTGCACATCTCATTTATCACCGGCTGGAGTGGAGAAGGGATGTGATTTGCTTATCCTTTGCTGGGTTTGACGACTGGATTATATGATATGAATTTCGCCACATCAGAAACTGCCCATCAAGGATTCTTTTGTTCTTTTTATTCTAATGGAATATGAAATGCCGTGTCTTGTTTATATACGTGTTTGTCATTTCAATTAAGTTTCTGCCATCAAACCGACCGCAGCTCCTGCTGCCCCTGCTGCAGACGCTGGAGCAAAGGCAGCACGCCCCGAGCACAGGGTAAGAGACCGCACAGGGTGGCATTGAATATTAAGCAGGACTGTCACACTCTGAAACTTAAAACAAGCCTAAAGTGGGTTTTCGCTGACTGGAAATCTAGACACTCCCTGTAAAAATGGAGAACTTTGTGTGTGTGTGAGAGAGAGAGGGGGATTTCCTGTGCCCTGTAATAAATGATATATTTTTTATTTCCTTTCTAAACTGCAGGTTAAGATGAATCGTATGAGACTGAGGATTGCTCAGAGGCTAAAAGAAGCTCAGAACACCTGTGCCATGTTGACAACTTTCAACGAGGTGGACATGAGGTCAGATTAGTCACCAGTTTCTTGGTTTTGTGCCCCCCCCCCCCCTGTTCAGAAAAGGCTCTGAGTCATAGACATAGAGTTCAGGTCAATAGTATCGAGAAAGTAAAGTGGGGCGAAAGTCCTGTTTGTTGCCTAAACTTGATTAGAACCTCAGCAATGCTAACACAAATGGTTATAGATTGGAATCTGCCCCTACAGGAAGAGCTTTTTGCAACCCGATGCCCATTTAAAGCCTGGAATGTAAATATTTGGTACTAATGTCCGTAAAAACAAAGATAAGATTTGGGTAAAACGCGCTTTATTAATTTAGAAGGAAGCGTTATGTCCTCAGACCCCCACCCTCACTTCAGAAGATGACACTTTGAGGATTTCTCCTCAGCGCAAATGGCGGTGTCAGCTTTCGGCTGCGCAGGGGTTTCGTACTCACACAAATCTAGTTGGTATCGACGGGATGGAGCAAGACTCCGCGGTCCAGGGTTAGTGCGGAGACGAAGAAGCGCGGCCAGTCAGGGGCCCGAGAGCATCTGCCCAGCTCTCCCCCGAGAGCAGCCCTCAGAGAGCAGCCTGCCTGCAATGTTATGGGCTTTTATGACAAGCCAATAAGATTTGAAAGGTTTAGAAAGTGAAGATTTTTATCTCGTCTTCTCTCCTTTCTCGGAGAGTGTGTCTTGGGACGGTGCTAATTCTGTTAGCGGCGAAACCCTAGAGCTTAAGCGGAGTTGGAGACAGGAAAACGAACAATTAAAAAGCGCTGGGCAAGTGCACCATTTTTATCATACACGCAAACAGTTGTCAATAAAAAACCTGAAGTAGCACTTCAGGGCTGTTGTATATGGAAAAGATTTTGTTTTGCAGTCTGCAGTGTGTTTTTTATTATTATTATTAGTTTTGTTTTTTTTTAACTACATATTGAAAGAATTTTCCCTGGAACATTCATACATTTTTGTAATCCTTTGAGTAAAGATCTGATGCTTGTTTTTCCAGCAACATTACAGAGATGAGGAAAGTCTACAAAGACGCTTTCTTAAAGAAACACAGCATCAAACTGGGCTTCATGTCTGCCTTCGTAAAAGCAGCTGCCTATGCTTTAGTAGACCAGCCAGCAGTCAACGCAGGTACGTCCCTTCAGCATCAGCTACTCGTGTTTTTAATGTCACCGCCTCACAATCGACTACTAGCAAGTGTATGTGGTTAATGAGGTTGTGTGTTCTGCGTCTAAGATCACGATTTACAGAGTATTTTTCCCCCCTACTTCCTTCAGAACCACTGAAACCTGGCCTACATAGACAAGCCACACTTAATCTAGATTTTATATTTAAGTAGCAAGCCACAACCCAACGCAGAAAAAGTCACTCAAGCTGCAGCTGATTTTATTTTTCCATTTTCTTCAATGAATGAATATATTGAATTTGATGCAATGTTTGTGTGTACTGAAAACAGTTTCAGGGTATTTGGGTACATGGTGTCTTTATTACTAATAAATTACTGTGCGTAAACAAAGGCCTACTCTCAAAACTGGAAACATGGGAGCTAAGAAAAATATTCGACTTTTTCTCTTTCAAATCTTATTATTCAGTGTGTCACAGCTAATAAAACTCTAAAATGTTTTGCTTGTTTGTTTGTTTGTTTGTTTTTGAATATAAAGAGTTACTTAAAGATGGTGATTTGTCCATTTTCTTTTTTCCCCCCACCAGTAATTGATGACACGACCAAAGAGATTGTGTACCGAGATTACGTGGACATCAGCGTGGCAGTAGCGACACCGAAGGTGATTTTCTGGAGCTCTGTTTTTCTCCTAATAATTTGGTAACCGATAGCTTTAGGACACTCTGCAGCCTCTAATGTTGCGGTGTCACGTGAATAAGTGCATTTAGTTGAAATGGATAATGTTACTCCTGTAAATAAGAGTGAACATGATGCATTTCTGCAGTAATGTACTATAACCACTTTAGTAAAAAATGAGTCCCGGTTTGGTCCGAGACCTGCTGTGACTGCCGTCCAGGAAGCTGAAATATTGCTCTCATCTGGACTGCATTTTATATTCTCTTAGTTCAGTACTCTGTATGTGAGAAGAAGAGAAAAAGTATTTTTGTACATGAGTGTAAAGTTGATTCTGATTCATCTGTGTTCTCATCCTCTCCTCCTCATCATCAAAGGGATTAGTGGTGCCGGTAATTAGAGGTGTGGAAGGAATGAACTTTACAGACATTGAAAAAGCTATAAACGAGCTAGGGGAAAAGGTAAGAGCCCTTAACTCTTGTTGAATCTGAATACATTTCATGTGAAGACTAAAGATATTAGCCGTCATCTTTTGACTTTCATACTTCTAGTGACGTTTGTACCATTTGAACTATAGCTCTCGGAGGTTTAGACCCTCAGACCCTGCTACGTTTTTAAATGGATCAACTAACCAAAACCCTGTTTTTAGACAAATTAGTGATATGACCTGATTTATCGTAGCTATATTTCGTGTAAAGCAGATGGTTAAAGTGGGTAACTCGGACAGAGTATCTGAAAAACATGTGGTTTATCATTTGGCAGCTTAAAGCTTTGCCCTTTAGAGTCCTAGCACGACGCTTTCGATTTTACTTATTTAGTTTTACATTTTGGTGCACAGGCACGGAAGAACGAGCTGGCGGTGGAAGATATGGATGGCGGCACGTTCACCATCAGTAACGGCGGAGTTTTCGGCTCTCTCTTCGGCACACCCATCATCAACCCACCACAGTCTGCGATTTTAGGCATGCATGGTATCTTTGACAGGCCAGTGGCTGTTGGTGGCAAGGTTAGTTATAAGCTTGATGCGTTTCAGTTTTTGTAGATGCACAAAAGTTTCGGACAAACCTTCTAATTTAATGTTTTTTGTTTTTGCGATTTATTTTCTACATTCTGGAACAATCCTGGAGATTTCATAACTATGAAATAACACATATTACATTAGGTAATTAAATAACAACAACAGTCGGTTGTTATTTTAAATCATGAAGGTCAGTTGTTATGATATTGTTCTTGCAAGAACTAATCCAGAAGTGTATTTACAAAACACACAAGCACCATAATGAAACTGGCTCCCATGAAGACCATTCCAGAAAGCTAAGACCAAAACTTACTTCTGCTGCAGAGAAGTTCATTTAGAGTCACAAAAATCACCAATTAACAACCTGCACCTCAGATTAGAGCCGTTATAAAGGCTTTACAGAACATAAGTAGCAGATACATCTCAATATCATCTGACATTACTGCATATTTTATATTCCTTCAGCCTTGTTTTACAATTTAGAAGTTAGAAGGTGTGTCCAAGCTTTTTTTTTTGAATGGTCCTGTATGTGCTTTTTGACTTTTTCTCCTCTGCCTCACGTCATCTTTTCCCATTCTCAGGTTGAGGTCAGGCCCATGATGTACGTAGCCTTGACATATGACCATCGTCTGATTGATGGTAGAGAGGCTGTCACTTTCCTGCGTAAGATCAAGTCTGTGGTTGAGGACCCCAGGGTGCTGCTTTTGGATATGTGATATGATCATAACGCGCACATTAATGGCTGACTTCCTCAGAGTTTCACACAGTGGTTATTTTTCCCCTCCACAAAAAAAAAGATACTTATTGCATATGATTTACTGTGTTGGTTAACTACTGTAGGGAAAGAAGCATTTTGAATGTTCATTTACTCTACAATAGCATGAAGGTAACAGTTGAATGGACTAGCCTGGAGGAAAGGGTGTCTTAACTGGCATCATCTTAAAAAAAAAAAAGGCTGTCACACCATTCATAAGTGCTTTTTTTTGCCAATGTTTAACTTGATATATGTATGATTATTTTAAGACATATGCAGTTGTATGTATACGTTGCTCAAAATATGTCAGAATATTGATTTTCTGACTGGTAAAACAAGCACAGTAGTAGACAGTATCTCGTTTTGCATTTTGTCTGTTTTAAAGAGGTAGTAGTCCATCGGTCGACCAGCCAGCCAGATACACTGTTTCATTCTGTTCACAACACACACTTTGGTGCATATTTGTGTACATGTGCTTACAGTATGGCCCTTCAATAATGTCAAAATCAGATTCTGTCTATGCTGTGTAAAGAAACAAATATTTAAGGAGGAAAAAGCTTTTAAACAATAAATTGATGAAAATTGGTCTTCGTCGTCATGTTTTGTGGTGCTTCTCTTATACTAATGCTTGTCATGGACAAGACGTCATTACAGGTTCGTAGCTGGTGACCTAAGGTGACCATCGTGGCTATTGCTTGCTGTGAAGCAGCCACATTGCTGCTGCTTCTTCTGCTTACTTATATGATCAACTTTAAGCAGACATGCATGTGGTTAAAGTAGATGCTTGTGGGCGATAGGTCTGTTGAACACTGATGAATCTGAAAGGAAAAACCCATAAATTCATAAACCAATGTCTCATCTATGACTTCAGTGACAGGCAGGATGTGGTATCCGTGCTATTAGTTCGGGCACATGCTGAGACGGGGGTCTTGTGGTGAAATAAGTGCTTCATTTTCACACCCTGAGATCTACTCATGCATGTCTTTGTTCAGACGTCTCAGCACACCGACAGACCTTTGTTTAAAAAAAGGAAATAAATTATGGTGATCAAAAAAAAAAAACAGACACTTGTACAGTTTTTAATTATTATTTGCTTTGGTTAAAAATGTAGGTAGAAAAAAAAATCAATGTAGATAGTAATCATTCGAGGCACAAATGTATGACATGGACTTTGTCCAAAATTTGATTAAAATATATACTGGCAAAATGGACTAATATTAAAATTGCATGCTTGATAAACAGGGTTAAATGTAATGCTAGTATTGCATATCACTTGTACATCATTCATACAGAGGGGCAGCAATAATTTAACGCCTGAGATGTTGGTTTATGCTTACAACAATCTAATACATGTGCTGTAAGGTCCTGTAAGTAATTCCTTTCCTAACCAAAGAAGACTGAGAAATGTGAATTTTTTTTTCAGAATCATTGTAAATGTAAATTGGTGTAATTAAATTAAATTATTTTATTTATTAATTTATTTAGTGTTCAGCTGATGGTTTGGAGATACTCATGCTCCTTGTATCATACACCACCAGGGGGCAGTAAAGGCATTTCCTTGAGCTTAGACTTCTCATAACCACTGGTGTTTGGTGTTAGAATCATCAGACGCGCCGGCCGCTTCCGTTAACTGACCAGTGTGTTCCAAGGTACTGAGCTAAAAAAAGGGTGATACTTAATGTCACTCACGCCTCCGCCTCCAGAGCCCAGGCGGTAGCCAGCATCATACTGAAGGAGCTGTGTGAAAACAAAATGACCTTACTGTTCACAACTGTACAAATAAACAGCTGTAATTGCATTCGCAGGTTAAGTAAGCAGTTTTAGACGTACCTCGGTGAGCAACGAGGCGGCTGCAGTGCTCAGGTGGTCTGGGATACGCAGCTGTGTGTGTGGATGCACACCTGTAGGATGACACTGCCACAGGGGCTGAGATCACACAAGAGGGTTTATTTTCCTGATCTCACACAGACACATGTACGGTCATCTAGGTCTTGTAATTCTAGTTTTAAAGATTGAACACACTCAAATGGTACAGCATTCTAAAGCCATTCTTACCATTCCAGTAAGAAGTTCAAACAGTAAAGCTCCTAGACTCCACCAGTCACATGCCTCTGTGATTTTGGAAACACCCCCAATCTCTGTTTCCAAATGGTTAAATATGTACAAGTTAGTGCTGGGCAATATTTATATCTTCTATATATCTTAGATATCACAGGTATTGCAATATCCATATGTGTATAAAATGTATTTTTCTTTACTAACATTTATACTGGGGGAGGAGGGATCTTTTTTTAAATTAAATTTTCAATTGATACATGTTGCAGTTCCTCTATGATCCTGCAGGTGGTGCACTCCAAACTTCCTTTGTGGTAAGAGCAAATTACTGTATTTGCTAAGTTGATGTAGAAATCTTAAAAAATAAACCAAATTGAATCGGGATATTTATAAAATCATGATACATATATCATGGTACAACCGGAATACAAAACTGCCACCGTGGTATCGCGATATTGTATCAGGTGACCCCATACAAACAGTATATTTAATCATGTAATTACTTCAACATACAAGTACTATAATTATACACAAGTGCTATAATTATTTTTCATGATTTTGTTAAAGAATTAATATAAAAGTTTAAGAAATCGTCATTAAACACCAGCAAACCATTCAGAAGTTTTGTGTGTGTGTGTGTGTGTGTGTGTGTGTGTGTCCACTCAAAGACTGCTTTACTTTTAAATCTATTATTCTAATAGGTGGTCTGCAATATTAATATATGTTCTTAAAAAAGCAATTTTTTCATAATTTCAATTTTTTTAAATTCCCACACTGCTTTATCTCAAAAAATAAAGTTTTAAATAGCTGTGTCTTGAGTGCCATTACAAGAAATTCTGACGTGTCCTCACCTGGTGCACAGTACATTTCGTCCATAGCTCTGGCACTAATTTCTGACTGAACCTCTGTCCACTGTCCGAAGTAAGTCAGACACACATTTCCTATTCAGGATAGATTTTATTATTTGTTGCACAAATCGGTGAATTTTTGTCATTATTAAGTAACAGAGACCATGGTAATAATATACTGCTTGGCCCCCAAAAAAACTTATGTTTCAGAATGGTTTGAGCAAAGAAAACATTAAAATAACTGGAACTAGGTTAAGAAACTGTCCAATGCATCATTTACTGAACCACCAATGTGATCAGAAAAGATGAATCAATGACTGTAATAGAGGATCACTTAAACTCTTGGTGTAGTTGCAACATAAAGAACAGAAATCACAGGTATGTTTAATAGTGAAAGTACGAGCATTTAAATCAGTCAAATGAAAATGATTGTGTGTATTTTTTTTCTTTGAGGCCACGCAGGATATAAGATTAAATCATTAGGCAGATGTTGGTGTTACTATAGAGATACACACTCACCATTGCTATTGAGAAGGATGTTCCGGGGGTTGAGGTCCTGGCACACAATGCCTTGCTCATGAAGGCTCTCAAGAGCCAATAAGATCTGTGCTCCCCAAATTCGTACCTCTTCTTCAGGAAGACCGCGTCGACCGGGCCGTTGCTTCACACTCCGACTCCTCGCTCCAAACTGACGCAAGTGGCACCAGCCATCGACTTCGATAAGCTGCTCCTCTTGAGAGGAGTGAGGACTGAAGAACGGATCCTGTCCTTTATCTGAGTATGGTGGGCTAAGGAGTTCCCAGTTCTCATCTCCAACGTCCACAGACTCTCGTTCCACATCTTTATATGTATTTTTCACCTGAGGAGCTGTAGTACTTAAGTCTAAGGCTAAAGGTCTCAAAGGTTTGCTTTCCACAGTAGTTCCATTGCAGTACTCTGTGCCTGCTTGAGAATTTCCTGAGCTTGAGCTAGTCATATACTGGGAACTCTCAGAAGTGCTTGTGTATTTGTGAGGAATGTCGTCTTGTTTTTGGTTTTGTGAGGATAAAGGCATGGTGTTGGGAACTATACGGACTTTCTGTGGAAGGATATTGACTGTGCTACACAGGGTTGGCTGTGTGGTGTCAAATAAAGAGCTCAGTGTGATCTGAGGTGCACTATTGATTCCAAGAATGTCTAGATTGGACCTGCTTCCTGTTAAACACTGTTCCTGAGCTGGCACAGCTGTCCATACTTTATCGAAATCTAAGCTTGAGTCAATCCGCTCGATATGGACGTCATTTCCTAAAAGATCGGTCGTGACACTGAGCGGGTCTCGAGTATCCACAATGACACAGGGATGAACAGGAAGTGGGAAACGTTCCTGAGAAATGAGACGCTGACCGCCAGGACTAACACTGGATAACGAACCTGTCCTTATTGCATAAGGGTTAGAGGATTGCTTTTGCTGGAATTCAGCCTTTTCCGAGCGGGAATTCTGCAGACATCCTGTTTCCTCACAGTAAGAGTGTGTGCCATAGCTGTCAAAATCATGCTCGGTATCATTGTAAAAGGACAGTGGGTCCGTTTCTAGGCTTTCAAAACTCTCTCTCACAGGAAATATGCACGTTCCCAGGTTGTACTCTCCATTCAGGTGGTACAGGTTGGTGAGAGCAGGTGAGGTATAGCTGTTTTTTAGCTGGAATTTGTGCTGGTTGGGTGTGGAGCAGTCTGGATGTTCTCTGGCAACCTCACGTCTGATCCTGTGCAGTTTGGAGAAAAGCTTTCCACCTGAACAGGAAGAAAAAACAAATAAGCTATTCAATTCACTTCTAATGGAACTAATGGTAATATAAAGAAATTGTTTCCTTTTAAACTTACAAAACAAAATCCATAAAATGAACTACTGAGTAAGTCACCTAATGTAGTAGAAATGGGGTTAAATTCTTTTGTTTGCTGATATCGCTGATCATTGCCGTATGCCAGTGGTTCTCAAACATTTTCTGTCATTCCCCACTTAAGGGGGTGAGTGAATTTTCAAGCCCCACTTGTCAACAAAATAATAA
>JAOTQY010000002.1:17100245-17120185 GCA_026413445.1 Dolichallabes microphthalmus
AAGAGATGCAGAGTGTTTCACTTCTGGAAATTTTAGCCATTTGTTCTGCAATTAGCGCTAATGAGAGACGAGTCGGTTAATTCCGGTGCTTTCCTCTAAGGATACCCGGCTGTTAGCTCAGGCTCTGCTGTTTACTCGTTTTTAAGCTCCACACAAAAAAAAAACAACGAAATAAAAAAAAGGTATTAAAACCCGACAGTGCTATCTATTTTTAGTTAAAAGCTGAAAGTGTCTCAAGGCGAGAACAAAAAGCGACACAAATACCGGTATGTCCGTTCCCGAGGTCGCTCAGTCCAGCTCCGGGCTGCTGAATAAATAATTCAGTCTCATTTTTCTTCATATCTCTGTTTCTCACACACATTTAACCACATGTATGTCCGTTTTCTCCCAGTGCACTGTTGTTGTTTTACCCCGCGACTCCCAGTCCCAGTAAGCCGTTATCCAGACACTGGCGCTGATCTTAACGCCGGCTACACTGCGAACCCGCATCGACACTCCCAGACCGTGCTCCACTGCGCATGCGCGGCATAAATGGATCACAACCATAGCAGTCGGATCTCAAACACCTCCCCATTCCGGATCTAGGTGCCCTTTCTAGGGTGTAAAAACAGACTATTTGTCCTATAAGCAGTGCATTATGGATGTAATACAGCTGTATTTGAAGTTCAGCCAAGGCTTAGGCTTGGCCAGATCCTGCAGACTTAATGTCTTCTAATTAAGCCTGCGCTGGATGGAGTAATTAGCAAAGCTTTAGCCTGTCAGAAATGATGTGTAAAATAAGCAGACATCAAACGAGCACTGATCTTAATCTTAGCAACTATAAATATAAAAATAACTGTGTTTAATACAAATTTAAAGAATATATATTTGTGTGCTAGATAAGTGCTACACTGTTACTGTTTATTATTATTATTTTAAGTTAAGCCTTTATTCGTCACATATAAATAATTTTATAGCTTTGTTAGTAGACTGTGATCAGCCATTATATGTTGCCCCTGGAGCAGACAGAGTTAAGGGCCTTGTTCCAGAACCCAACAGCAGCAGTAGGGACTCGAACCATCACCCCTCCGATTAGTAATTCAGAGCCTGAACACACCACCACCTGGAATAGCTTTATTTATTTATTTTTAAATATATTTTGGTCCATCTACGTGCCATCGCAGCACATCAGTTGACGGGTACTCCCCACCCGAGA
Source organism: Dolichallabes microphthalmus (assembly GCA_026413445.1). Classification (NCBI taxonomy): domain Eukaryota; kingdom Metazoa; phylum Chordata; class Actinopteri; order Siluriformes; family Clariidae; genus Dolichallabes; species Dolichallabes microphthalmus. Next base: position 17,101,441 of record JAOTQY010000002.1, read on the forward strand.
TATATCTGTAGGTACAAAGTCGAGTTGCTAGCTCGACGCCCGATTGTCATTCAAACATTACGGGAAATTAAAGAATGTCAATTCTTTGTTTTTGTGGGAGGAAACCGGACTACCTAGAGAAACCCACCAAGCTTGGGGAGAACATGCCATCTTGACGGTGACCGTGCTAACCACTGAGTCACCGTTCCGCCATTTATTCTTATACAAATATTTAACACAAAAACTATTTTATGACTTTTATTATACATGTTTTACAGGCCATTAGGATAAAGTAATTTTATAAAAGTCACGGCAAACACAGCATGTCGATATAAATTTCATAAACACACAACACATAATCCACTTATACAAGTTAGTTTATTTTCACTTGCCCAAATAATTGACTATTTTTCTTGTACAAGAAAAAAAAACAAACAAATGGAAAAAGGCATGAGACAAAACGCAAATGTGCAAATGTTGAATTACTCAAGAATACAATGCTCTGGTTTATTACAGAATTCAAAACAAGACTGAAAAGTTAGGTCACTTGCATAATTTTTGTACTATAATCTTGGTGCACCATAATCATCTGGCATTCGTTCAATGTTATACCTGTTGAGTGAAGAAAAATTTAATGTAAATTCCTCTTAAAATTCCAATGTAAAAACAGAAGTACACACACTATCCTGGGAGTTTGTGTACTTACAGAATTAAAAGATGTCTAATAGAAGATGAAAATGTTTTTTTTTTTAAATACTGATTAAGATATTCAACAGTGCACTCTCAATTAATGACTTCTTATTGTACTCATAAAATTTTCCCAAAAGTGTATTTGTAAAATTGTATTTCATTGTGAAAATGAATGAATGTTCAGAATCATTTCTTACACAAAGAATAATTCACTAATGGACTATGCGCCCTCTACTGGCCAAGTGCCAGAACTGCTTAAAATAATGCATAATAATTTGTGTTTAAGACAATTCATGTTCAAGAGCAAAAAAAGATTTATTATAGCAAACCCATGCATTTGATTACCTGTGATTAGAGATGTACATGATTGGGACTCCTGGGATCTTCCGAATTCTCCTTTTCAGGTCTCTGTCTACTGTGGCCAGTATGTAACACTTATGCTAGGGAGGAAAGTAAAGAGAGACCATTCAATGCCACTTTTCAGTTTAGGTAACATCTTTGTAATTTAAGATGTAGATCAACAGACAGATGGCAACCTTACTTGAGTTACCCTCTGCACTAAGCAGTCATCAGCGTATGTTCCCTTATGTGAGCATGGCAAGCGTTCAAAACGAGGGTCCTTGGCTATTCTACAAAGACAAGACAAATGACAATGAAAGCCATGAAGCCTTAAAAAAAAAAAAAAAAAGATCCCCAAAGTTCTCACAACTGAATTGAACAACTAGAAATCACAGGATTGTACCAGTTACTACACTTAAATATGTGACCTTCCACAACAGCTTATATAATAAAATCAAATAAAATAATTGAGCTTATGTAATACCAACTTTTTTATTCATAATGCTTAATGTTCTATATTACAAATTGAGAAGAACAAAAAATCTGAAAAAGCTGAAAACAATGATGGAATGATGTCATGGGGAAATTTCATAAATATTAAATAAACATTTTACAGAAAATAGCTAGTGTACATTTATGCTTCCTAATAAAGGCTCAGTGAACAAGGTTCGGTCAAACTCCTATAGAAGGTTTTGTAAGGGATTTTTATTTAAAAAAAAAAAAGTTAATTGTGCTCTCTTCCTTTCGGATCTCATATTAACCTGTTAAATCTACCCTGGTTTTACCTTTCTGTCTCCTCTAGCATCCGTTCTGAAGATGCTAACTCTCCCACACTCACTTTTACATTCTCCCACTCTCTCTCCCTCATCATTAAACACGAGCTAACACCTCCTGGTTGGTCATCTGTCCAACTTCCACTTTTTTGTTCATCAGGATTTCACCTGGACATTTTACAATTTGTAGAAAAAGATGTCGATGGCACAGGCATTTGGTCAAGCACATAAACCACATGACCTTTCCAACATACAACATGTTAGTGGTGTGTGACTGTCTCTCTCCTGGTTGAAAAAAAAATCATAAATAGAAATTACTTAAACACTTGGTGAAGTTGTATGGTAAAAATTCCGCAGGAAAAAACTATGTTTTTATGTATAAAACTATGTATAATAGTTAAACAAAGAGGATTTCCACACATACATTGTGACTGGAACTAAACAGCTGTGTGTCTTTATGGAAATCACTTTTTAGTGATTCAAATGATAAAAAGGCCTCAATTTGCTAGGGAGCATAAAGATTGAAGCAATCTGTATGGAAAAAGTACATGTGGTCTGATGAGTTCAGGTTGCCCCTATTCCAGAGCGATGGCCGTGTCAGGGTAAGAAGTAAAGTGCATGAAGCGATCCACCCATCATGAATATTGGCCACTGTACAAGCCTGGTCAGGTCTAGACTCAGAAATGTTTTGTGCAACATGAATGAAGTCAACTGATGACCTAAATGTACTGAATAACCTTGTTATCACATCAATGGAGTTTTTCTGACCTGATGGCACAGACATATTCCAGGACTTATAATGTGAAAGAGTATTTCTGGGAGCAATTATTTTCACACATGAACAGGAGACCACATGAGTATGCTGTAATCAAAGCTAAATGTGACTGAATGAAATCTTAAAGTGTGCAACGTGTTTTTTTTTTTTGCCCAGGCAGTGAACACCATATATGGCACATATTTCAAATCCATAAATGTCAACATATTACATCCATCCATATATTACTTTACTACAGCATATACACACAATGCAAATTATGTTTGAACGCAGCCTGTTACCTCAAGGCAACTCTGTATTTCATCCCAAGTTTCTCTAGCTCAGCCATGACACAGTCTGTGATGCAAGGAATACCTGACAAACAAAAAACAGACATAATGCACACAAGTTCAGTGGAGTCAGTGATAAAAAATAAAATAAAATAACATTAATGTAATGAGGCAAATAAGACACAGTAATCACTTACATTTCGCGTAAAGGCAGTCCATCATTGACTGAACTACATCGAGTTTGGCCTTTATGGAGAAGTTGATGAAGTTTGTGTCTACGAGAATGTGATAGGGAGGACCAAGCTGAGTGTTGTACTGGAAGAACATACACGATGGATATTTTTGCCTGCGGTGATAAAGACAGCGTGTCGGTACACACAATCATCTCTTTTTCTTTTTTTAAATCAAACCGGAATAAATAATCAATCTGGATGCAAAACATTCTGGGGAACCATTTAAGCAACATAGAAAGAAAAACTTCAGTGATGCTTACACTTCTTGTTCTTTGATGGCTGACGGATCTTCCTTCTTCTTTTTCTCTGTTTTTTGTCGATCCTTCTCCTTTCTTAAATGAGAGACGAATCATTGTGAAAAATTTGCTTTGGCAAGCACAGTAGGCTTTAATGGTATTGTATTATTGTGTTGAATACATTTTAATTGAATGACTTACATTCTTTGGTCCTTTAAACTTATCATCCTTTTCATTGCCGCATATTTCTGCTTCTTCTGTTTCCCCTAATGATGAGAAAATAGCCAAGAAGTTACCATGTGAAGCATTTTCACTTTACTGCTGCCAAGCCCATGGACAGGTTATATTTCCCTCTTGAATCATGCACTTTACAAAACCATACACATCATGAAATCCTTAAATGACAAAGAGACCATTAGTATTGGCAACCAAACAATTACCATTACAGACTTTAAATTCCTGGGCACAGATAGCAGCTCACTTAAGTGCGAACTGAACAGCATGCACATCAATAATAAGTCCTTTCTCAAAAATCTCGACATTTGCGGAGCCGAATTGTTGCTCCATACCAGCAACCATCCAGAACCCCGTAAAATCCTCGTTTACTATCTGGTTTAAAAGGAAACTTGAACAGATTGTGCACAAGGTCTCAAAAATAAACAGATAAAACTATAACCTAACAAAGTGCCAGCCCTGTGCAGTAAAACCGTAGCTCAGCGGTTAAGACATTGGACTATGGTTCAGAAGGCCGTTCTTGAACCACTGTTGGGTTCTTGACCAAGGCCTTTAACCCTCAACTGCTCATATGTATAATGAGATAAAAATGTCAGTTGCTCTGCCAAAAGTCGCGATGTAAATGTAAACCTAGATGTACATCAGAAGTGAATCTTCACCCTGCTCGAACTGCTCGCTCACGCACTGTCTGGGGCGGCGCAACACACTCGGAGGACAGCGCTATCCGCTCCCTCTGCGTGCACGAGCTCACAGACACCCTGAATGACGTGGAGCTGTGATTAATGTGGGAGCACTAAGTACCTCTCATCCCCTCTGAGAGAGCTCGGCCAATTTAGCGCTCTCTCGAGACCTCCGGCTGTGAGAGGTTACAGCCTCACCCGGGAACTGAACCAGCGATCTCCGGATGATAGGGCGCGCACTTTACCACTGCGCCACTCGGAGGCCCACTGGCTTCAGCTGTTTAATAAGCATCTCACTGCAACGAGAACTGTTGATTGTTGAACCTTTTTCCTGATAAAGTTCCAATACTGGCTCTTGATTATCAAAGAAAACATTAAGCCTAACCCTGGAAGACATTAGGCTTGATAAGACAGCGTGGCCAACAGAAGCGTTAATATAACTGGAGTACAGAGGAACGTGTGTATGTTGCAGTTTTTCTATAACCCTACATGCAGTGCTCTCTAAGTATTCACACACTGGCAGGCAGCACAGTACTGTGGATGCTACGAGAATCGTATTTCCTAACGCTCTAGGTTTTTGGTTTGGGGACCTAAGAATCCGGGTTCAAGCCTTGCCGTCAGTGAGTTGACACACCACATACTACCCAGCCACTGCATGCAGTGCCAGTCCCAAGCCCAGATAAAACGGGAGGCGGGTTGCGTCAGCAAAGGCATCTAGCATAAAATCTGTGGCAAGTTGTTGTGCGAACTGATGGTCCACTGTGGCGACACCTCGACAGGAGCAGCCGAAAGACTAACAACAACAACAACAATTGGGATGTTTATAAACTTGTAATACAAATCGAAGTGGCACCTACAGTAGATATTGTGATAATATCATATCAGAATAATTTCTGTCCACATTTCTAGCTGTTTGGAGAACTGGATAAGTTCAGTATTTATCAGGTGCTAATAAACAGAAACAGTAAGGAGAAAGTACAGGGTATTTGGGTTTGGATCTGAGAAGGTAAAAATGTCCTCGGTCTCCTGTTCCCACCCAACACACACACACACACACACTCACACACACACAATTTCATGCCTTTACATCACAGGAGGCTTCAAAAACAGTTTATTTCTAACAGCTGCACCTACAGCTACTTTTCAGAGACTGTTGCTAATGGTTTAAATCCATGTGAAGGGTTTCGTCACTTGTACAAACAATTTGGTTACATCTGCACTTATATTATTAACGCAAATGTATTTTCCTTAACTGACATGGACTCAACTCGTTTATCACATACACTCCCGTGTGACCCAAACATTTATTTTCTTGACCCATTTTAGCAAACACAGCTAGCTTGCTAAGTTTGGTGGAAACTAAACAAGAAATAACTCTGAGAAATATTAATACTTCTCATATCCTGGTCAATTTGTTTCCAAATTAAAAAACAACATAAAACATATAAATATATATTTAAAAAAATAACGCGAAACCCCTTACCATGCTGTTTTTCCGTGCAAATACAACACAGGAACCCCAAACCCTCGTGTCTATCGGCGAAACGAGTCAATGTTTGACGTCATCAAAAGGCGACATGTTCCTCACGGGCACTTCTTCCGTTTGTCAGCGGACTCCTAACGGATATCAGCGGTACATGTAAAGCTGCACTGTTCTGCTATCAGGTATAAATTAAAGCATAGGCTTTGCTTCTTCTAGTGCTTTCACATCTCCAGACTGTCTTTAAAAACAATCCAGTAAATTTGATTTCTCGTGGCATTTTATCATTCCGCCATTATTTCCAGTAAGACTCGGGTTAGCTAGCTGTCTGGCTAAGTTTCCCTTTTACACATTAACGTTATTTATTAGTTACTGACAGGAATTAATTTACAGTTGTTCGTAATGTTTTAACTGTACACGTCTGTTAGGGTTTTTAATCTGTACAAGCAGTACAGGACGAGTGAGTGAAGTGAGTGCGACCATGTTTTTTTTTAGGCATCCAAATAACCTGGCACTCCTGACTCTCACAGCTCACGCGCATTGCAAAGCTTACACCACCTTCCAGACCATCTCCAGTGTTATCAGTAGGATTATAACATCTAGTCATGTATAATCAGACATTTATTTTCATGAATGGAAGCCAGCTTCATGCAGTTTTTTTCTTTCCATCTCTTGTGCTTCTGTTACTGATCTGATCTCAAACACTGGAGTAGAGTTGAATTGTGACATATTGAATTCCTCATACATGTATTTTGTCTGACTCAACACATCTCATCAGCCTGAACCCAGCACACCATCTGTCTTTAAGCTCACTGCTGCTGTGGTTTCGATGTTTTGCATAAAGCTGAGCCTGGTATCTCGTATCAAGTGCTGAGTATCAGCTTATAGTCAGCGCTCTGATACACTATATGGACAAAAGTATTTGGCCAAACGTGTTAATTATTGAATTGAGGTGTTTCAGTAAGGCCCCTTATCCTCAGTGAAGGGCAGTCGTAATGCCTCAGCATATCAAGACATTTTGCTACTTTATGGCAACAGTTTAGTGAAGGCTCTTTTCTATTCCAACATGACTGTGCCCCAGTGCACAAAGTAAGGAAGACATGGTTTGATGAGTTTGGTGTGGAATAACTTGACAGGCCTGCATTGACCTCAACCTCATCTAGCACCTTTGGGATATGCCGGGACGGAGATTGCGAGCAAGGTCTTCTCGTCTGACCTCATGAATGCTCTACAGAATGAAAGGGCAACAATCCCCACAGAAACACCAAAAAGACTAGAAGCTGTTATAGCTGCAAAGGGGGACCAACTAGATATTGAAGTGTATGTATTTGGATACAATGTCATTGCCAGTTGTGTATGTCTACTAAGTGAACGAGTTCGGAGAGGAAATGTCTCCCAGCATACAATCTCTGTCATGTGCGCAGATTCCAAAGCAAAGATAATTTGAATTGTTTGAATTGAAAACAACAAATGATGCATGATGATCTACTGTTCCAGTGTCTGACCGTATTTAAGATGTGTAGTAACTGTGCACTGGTCTGATGGCAGACAATTATAACTAAGTATTCTGCTCATTGGGGTAGCTCATGCATAATGAATACATCTGAGTTACACCGGCCACCCACCTCTGTGCACTTTTTAAATATTTACGTTACTTTACAAGACACTTTGGTATATATAGACTCTGTTTTAAAGCCTGTATACAATATATTCTAAATGGGGTATTTTGTTTTTCTGCAGGTTTACTCAAGTACTAAAGGCAGCATGGGAAGAACAGTTTGCAGAAAACAAGTGGTCTAAAATCACAAGAATACAGAGAATAAGTGTGAGAGAAAGAGGATCTCTTTGTGTACATGAAGTCTTCTCTGAGCACACAGAGGTCTGATTAAGGCTGAAGATGGTCTGATGGACCGGCGTTTCTTACTGACATTAATCTTCTGTTCAGTCTCATGGATTTTCTTTTGGGAACTGCGCTGGAAGAAGAGCAAGGAAAGTCAGATTGAAGAATGGCTCCAAGGCCATAGTCTGTCCGAATACAAGCATTTATTTGAAGGTCAGGAATGTTTAGATTTTTAGATGCAACATATCATTTTATGGTATGTTAGATTAATTACATTTGCGCAAACTATTTCCTTTTAGCTGGCACAGCATGGGGCAGTATCATTAGTGTACATTTTGTTGTCCTTTTAGTATCTATCGTTTTTTTCCTGAAAGTGCATGTATAAGGGGGAAGTGAAACTGGGACTTAAAATTAAACTTCTTGCAAATGAAGGCGTACAAAAGACTTTGAAAACATTGTACCATTTTAATGTACAATTTTTGTAAATTGTACAACCTAAACATGCATAATTAGATCTTAAAAACAACAAATGTACCTTAAAGGGACAAATGCAGCTTGGTACATGAAAGATAAGACAAAAAATATTTGAAACATGTACTCCCAGTGGTTCTACTCCATTGACAAATTAAAGTACAGTTCTGTTCCTAAAAAGGGAGGAAATGGTCTTAAACCCAAAATTTAAAACAAAAGACCTTGTTTTTGGTCTTAAACCAAATCAAGTCATTTAAATATCAAATCCTAGATCATTCTTGAGTAGTAGTTACATCCACCTTATATGGTTTATTCTGTATGTGTGTGGATATTTGGTTGTGTAGATGTGCAGTCTCTGGAGGAGTTGAGTCTGAGTGTCCTGACGCGTTTGGAGGAGGTGGTGAAGGAACGGCGGCGCTGGAGGGACATCGCTGAAGCCAACGTCCGTCTGCTCAGAGACTTTGCCTTTCAGGAGTGGCTGTGCTCCCAAAGCCTCGAGCACTACTACCACACGTAAGACCAACTGTACATGCCCTTTTTTCAAATGTTCAGATTAAAGACACCGTGGTCCTGTTGGATCATAGAAAAGTCAGCTTAAGTCAGGAAACTCTTGATTTATTTACTTGTGGTTTTAATGGGTTCTGCATGATCTTGTTGTTTGCATTTTATTCCACGAGGGGGCAGTAGTGCCTACACAGCCCACACCAGCTCCAGCTGAATGCCATTGAGTTCTGTCAGCTGCAGTGAACAGGAGGTCATTGCAGCAGGGACTGTTCGAGCATTGTTCCACTCATTCTGTATCTGCAGTGCTGCAGCGAATGCCGCAACATTCACACACATACACGCCGAATACACAAATTAGGCTTGATTTGAGAAGTAGTTTTACTCTTTGGATGTTTTAGCAATAAGGTACACAGGAGTTGTAAAGTTTAGGGTTTTTCTTACTCTGGTTATTATATTATGTTTGACATTATGCTTAATGTCATGTTTAGATGTGACTAAATAAGAAATCAAACAGTTTATCACATCGGTTTTAAACTTGTCCCAGACATCTGAGTCAGCTTTAGTAATTATTGTTTCAGTTCAGTTTTAAAAAAAAATACCACAACGCTACTGATTAATCAAACCTGATTGGTCAGAACTTGAATTAATTTCTTTGTCGTTAGTGCAAGCTCTAAGGTAAATCACAAATCTAATAATTTATATGATTTGTTTAAATTAAGACTCTTGTTCCAATATGTGACAAGTCGTAATAAAAACACTGCGGTCATCTGCAGCACAACATTTTATTTTTTATTTGCGTTTTATTACTCACATATTGATTGCAGTGTTATCTACATGTGCTGAGCTGGTAAAAGTAGTGTGAAGGGTGCTGTGCTGGTTGTCACCGCCTGCTCCAGTCTTTCCTGTTTGCTCAGTGCATAGTTCTGGCCAAAATATGTCACCTGCGATGTGGCTGAAGCAGCCATTTAGCCACCATGATCGCTCCACACCACCCTGTGTGGGATGTTTTAGGCTTGTTTTTCCATCGATTGTGCTGTTAAACCGAGACTAGCATTTAACCAAATACAAAGTAAGTGTTTGGAAGGGATATGGTAAGTGAACTACGCAGCAGTTGGTGGTGTTGCTTAATGTTCTGTTCACTGCTATATGGATCATTTAGAATATGATGTTGACGGTGAATGTTTAAAGAAGTAAAAAGCATTGGATCATAAAAATGGCTTAAATGTCCGACAGTTCGTGAATATTTATAATATTAAGCTTTTTTGTTTGTTTTTTTACGTTGCACTGAGCATGTAGTCTACGTACAGATAAAAACTATATGGTATATATACATGTTAACGTTAATTATATGCTAGAATGGTTTACTAACCCAGGTCAGATTACTTCAGGATGCACTTATGTGCCTCAATATCAGTTTGTTTCATTGTCTATATGAATTTAACATTGAATATATACGAATTTTAAAAGATCTCATGAGGCTGTACAGTGGCATAGTGGGTAGCACAGTCACCTCACACCTCCAGGGTCGAGGTTTCAGTTCCTGCCAAGGGTCTGTGTGTGGAGTTTGCATGTTCTCCCCGCGCTTGGTGGGTTTCCTCCGGGGATTCCGGTTTCCTCCCACTGTGCAAAGACATGCAGAATAGGGTAATCTGTGTTTCTAATTGGTTGTGTGTACCAGGCAATGGATTGGCACCCTCCTGGAATAGGTATTAGGCCCTCCGCAACCCTGTACAGAATAAGCGATATAGACGATGAGTGAATGAATTAAAGTTCTCTCATGACTAAAACATAGGAAGTTTGTATTTTGTGTCAGCACATGATATTTGTACTGCCGATTTGTGTTCATTGTCAACCCTGTGGTCTGAAATTAAAAATAGTTACATATCGGGGATTAATTCGCACACTGATGTTTTCTTTGCATGTTAGGATGGTGACCTCATCACCGCACCGGGCACGCGATGCACCCTGAGAGAACACGCGGAAGTGCGGCATTCCCGTGCGCTCGGGACAGAACGTGGGATCCTGTTAGCCGTTAGCTAGCTCGCTAATTCTGAGCCGACGCGACGTTAAACACCATGTGCTCGAGGGATATTAACGTTGCCATGACAACGATGTAAAAACAGAGATTACTGATATACGTATTAGTTTTGCTATTACGTTTAATCATTAATCTCTGGCCAGGGTCGCTGTACCGATAGCCAGATAACTACAAAACTAACAATGTATTCCGGAGACTTAACACGTTTTTATTTCAAGGTAGGAAGTATAGACTTTATTGCGTTGTCGTCTTCTTCTTGGTGTTTACCGGCGGTTGACAGGCACTCTGCTCCCATTACCGCCACCTACAGGTCTTAAGGTCCATCATCTTTTTTGTACCAGAGTTTTTGTAAAGAGCAAAAAGGTCTCTTCATTTTTACTATCTGTCCCCCTACACACACATGGAACAGTCTTTTTATATAGCAATATCATAATGACAAAATTGTTAAAGTGAATGATTCTGTGCTAAAAAAAAAAAGAATTAAGGAATCTCTCGTCCCCTCTAGCACCGAAATATAACACAAGCTGTTTTTTCTATTTGATTTGTCAGTTGTTGTGCACATTGTGGTTTAATCTGTGATTTAATAGTTTGTTGGATTGTGGATGGACTGCACTTTACTCCAATTTTGGAATGACTGCACCCTCTGATGAAGTGCCCTGAACTGATGTCATTAATTACATTAATACTAGTGTGACTGTAGGCATGCCCAAAACCCCTGGATCTTTTTCTATGTTCACACTGCAGCGAAAAGTGGCACAAATCAACTGCAGATCTTTGTAATGTGACCTCAGCCTGAATAGTCAAATCGGAATTTGATGGATTTTTCATCAACCCAAACCGACATTTGTCACAATTCTGTGCTGGGAAAGATAAAGGGTGAGAGTAAAGGAGAATTTAAGGAGCCAGATAGTTGGTGTGATGTTGCTGTACAAACAACTTTACATATACTAAGTGATAAGAAATGCTCTTTAGTTGAAGAGATTGCTGAAGAAATGGTTGAGCATGGCCATAGGAGACCCAAGCTGCTCTGAAAAAGATAAATAAAAGTTTTAAAAATCAAAGGTGAATAAACTATGGAAGCGAACCAAAGAAGTGGCTGAATATTGTACGCCTTTTACATTGAGCTTGAACGCATCACATAACGCGTTGTTCCTTTATGCAGGCAGTCAGTTTAGGAGTGTGAACTATTCACATATACTGTATATATTTAAAACGTAGTATGAACACCCTAACAAATGAAAAATCAGATATGATCAGTAGATGAGTTTGCATCCCTTTAATGGTAACGTATCTCTCTCTCTCTCTCTCTCTCTCTCATAAACCGAAATCATAGATGTGAAGTTTAGTGCCATTAAATATAAGTAATTTTAATATACACCCAACAACCACATTATTAGAAACACCTGTACACCTGCTTATTGCATTTATCCAGTCAGCCAATCATGCAAAAACAACAAAAAAAAGCCTGCAGATATGTTAAGTGTTTCAACTCATTTTCAAATCAAGCATCATTAAAGTGGGAAAATGTGATCTCAGTGACTTTGATCGTAGCACGGTTGTTGGCGCTAGATGGGCTGGTTTGAGTAGTTTAAAACCGCTGGTCTGCTGGGATTTTCACTTCATATGCATTCAGTGAGACACATGGGTCATATGAACTAAGCATTCCCTCACTCTCGTTTCTTCTCAGTCTGAAGACCCTGGGATGCACTAATCTGGACGACCTTGCCCAGTTTGACAGCCAGCTTCAGCTCTCTCTGGCAGCCTGGGGCTATTACTACGAAGACTACATCAAGCTTTCCACAGGCGTAAAGGTCCTCCAAGCGTCCCGGGGCAGCCGAGACCAGGACTACGAGATTCAGCTGGTGCACAGCCTTGCTGAGAGACGCCTGAATGAGAAGTGGTCCATTGGTGAGTTCCGGGACATTAGGAAGACCTGTTTGGCTCTCTTAGCCATAAGTAGTTCTGCTGTAAAAGTACATGGCTATCATTATGCTAGAAAGGTATGTAAGTTGTGTAAAGTCACCACACCCTGACAGCCTGAATGTTTGTACATGTGATCTCTTTAGTGTGGTGTTGTCACTCTCAGCTGCTCACACCCATTAAATTTTTCTTTTATTTTTTTTAATTAAAACCAATTTATGTTTTAAAGTACAGATGATTCTCAGCAGATTACAAATGAAATCTCGGTTTTTGTTGTAGGCACCTCTTGGTTGTGGTGACAGTGTTTCATTTACTGTAATATGAGATTACATCATCTGCATGTTCTTCTCCTTTTAGCCGGAGCGCTGATATTCGGCTGTACTGTCGCTCTGTGCTTTCTGATAAGGGACCTCATGTTTTACATGATTGGTGAGTTTCAATTTTCTAAGAGAGACAATAAAATAGAAACACCTAGAACATCACAAACACACAAATCTATAAAATTTTAAGCACTTTGTTGCTAAGAACCCAAAGTACACGGTGTGTATTCTTGAATAGTATCCAGGTCCTATTTTGTTTAAGTTGACTTCACCTTGTATTCCTCTTTCTCTACCTTTTTGTAGGTGGAATAACTGTTTCCATCATCGCATTCGTATTTATCATCAAGTTCCTCTGTGAGCTCGCAGCACGTGTGGTCAGCTTCCTGCAGAATGAGGACCCTGGGCGTCATGGCGATCGCAGCATTTACGACTATGTGCGGGGGAACTATTTGGACCCACGCTCCTGCAAAGTCACCTGGGACTGGAAGGAGCCTCAGGAAGTGGGCCAGACCATGAGCTTCCGTGTTCAGGTATTCTCAGCATTTCTACATGCACATTAAAGGGATTGTTTTTGATTTTTCAAGTTTATCTTAAATCAAAATTTAAGATAAACAACCATTATAGGTCTTGGTTGTTTTTGTATGTTTTCCTGCTCTGAACACTGGCCATAAAAGTTTGTCACCCAGAAGGAGATTACAGTGTAAGTAACTGGTGACAAATTCCACTATTCCTTGTTCTGTGCAAAATGCATTCCAAAGTTCAGCTGAGACTTGAATAACGCCTCTGCGGTCTCATTTAGCTTTATCGAGTTAATGTTTTTCAAAGTTGCTGCATTTAGAACAAATGTAACTTATTTGTTTCTAGCTGTGCAGCTACTTCCGATGAGAGACACTTTGTCACTGTACTTATTAAATATTAAAGTAAATATTTAATGTATCTTTACTTAACATGAGAAGTTTTATTGAAGTGTTGTGTTACATAACTACAGTGATGTGTAATATTTGAAGTGGGAATTTCGCCACCTGCTGACCATTATGTGTAATAGAGAGAGAGAGAGAAAAATTTTGATATGTAAGTCAATCTGATGGTGCGTACTTTAGTACTTTTGCTTAAGTAGACATGACTTCTACTTTTACTTGAGTAATGTTTGACCTAAAATATTTCTAACTTTTACTCAAAAACAGGATTTGCCCACCACTGCATCTGGTTAGCCATATGGCTACTTTTGGTTAGCCATACGCCTAGTTCTAGTGAAAGAAAAAAGTTTAATTTATTGTTAATACACAGTACATCTCAGTTTAAAGTTTATACTTTTCTTAATTGCAAAAGTAAATAACATTATTGATTTATGATATGAATGGCTCTGTTGCAAAGAAAGGCACATCGATTTAAATAAACTGGAAGGTGCTTTGATAAAGTTCATTGAAATTTAATTGAGATTTTCTATTTTCAATTACTTCATATCACAATATGTTTTTTTTTTTAATAATAAAAGGAATCAATACAAATGTATTGGGCTTTCTTGTCAGCTTTGCATATCAAAAAACGCTAGTTCTGACAGATTAGATGGAGACTGTTGGATGAACTGACGGTCCTGCCACACTGTAAGCATTGCCACCACTCCCATGTTTTATTCATTTTCCCTTAATCAAAGACACTCTCCTTTGGACAGTCTTGGCCAAAAGTATTAAGACAACATAAGACATAGCCTGGGTTTATTTCCAGACCTAAACCCAATAGAAAACTGTTGGACAATGGTGAAGAAGGCAGTAGCAGTCAAGTCTTCTGTACATGGTTTTAAGGAAGCAATCAAGCAGGCATGGATTGAGCCAGCACTTAAGACATCTTTTTGACTGGATGCCCAGGCAGAATCTTTATGCTTACAGTAGCAGAAGTATTTATGCTCACTTTGTGTCTTCTCTCCTAGCTCTTCTATAAGAACGGCCAGCCATTTCCAGCCCACAGGCCCGTTGGTTTGAGGGTAAACATCACTCATATAGAGCTGGCTCTGGATATTCCTGTCACCCAGGAAATTCTTCAGGAGCCCGAGTCCAACGTGGTGAAAGTGACCTTCACTGTGCGCAAGGCGGGCCGCTATGAGGTGGCAGTGAAACTCGGGGGGCTCAATGTAGCATACAGCCCCTATTATAAAATATTTCAACCAGGTAACATGAGCACTGAGTTGATGCCAGTGCAACATACAATACTCTTCTTATCATCTCCATTATCTTGTTTTGGTTTGATAAAGTTTCCCTTCAGATGGAAATATGATGTAATAGAGCTCTAAAGTTCATGCTTCTCATTTTAGTCAAGTGTTCATATTTTTCTACAGGCTTTCCAGGACTTGGTCCTGTTAGTTAGTCGGCTGTGTTTATGGACACGATGTACTAGAGTGAATTCAGCTCTGTTTGGAACACATCCATGTTATTATCTGAAAAACATTGTTCTTGTTTGTCATATTGATTGATTTGCTTGCAATGTTTGTATATGATAGACAGAAAGAAACAAGCATAAAACTGCTGTCATTTTGTTTTTTTCCCTGAATTAAATGTCATGTCGTGTTTGTTACAGGGATGGTGGTGCCATCCAAAACAAAGATTGCATACCACTTTTCAACTCTGGTGCTGACATGCGATCACCCACACACACTGCAGATCGAGCCTCGAGACGAGTATGGCAACCCTACAAGTAACTCTGACTCTCTCTTGGATGAGATCAACTACAGTGTGCATATACACTCAGTAAGAGCTCTCACAGGATGAAACAAATCTTGTAAAATCTGTGTATGAAAACTGGCTTGATCCCACCACCTTCCCCTTGGTAGACTGGCGTTACATAAGTGTTATTTCCATGTTTGAGCTTTTTATGTTCTGACTTTAATATTATAAAAGACAATTAACTTAACATGTTTTTTTTTTGTGTCCCATAGTTGGGGACTCTGGAAGAGGACAGTTTTGAAGATTACTACAGCATGAATATCTGTTGTAATAAGCCTCAGTGTCAGGTTCTGCTGCGTCTCACTCTGAAGAAAAAGGGCTGCTTCAGGGCACGTATCACCTACAGGGACCAGCCCCTCAGTAACGGAGAGTTTGACATCATTGTGCTTAGTGGTGAGTCTCTTCATATCTTAAATTCACTTTGGCATGTAATAGTGATATCTAACTGGACGTACCTGTGCAAACAAATTAGAGAGCAAGAAAATTGTCCTAATTTGAGGCAGCTGAACCAAATCAAGCATAGAGTGTAAAAAAAACCAAAAAAAACCAGACCGGCAGCCAACGTTTTACTGGCCCTGTTTGATATGGACCTACACTAGTGCATGTAATCTTGCATGTGCAGTGTGTGTGGACATCCACAGCTGTGTGCAAGTGCGTGTTTAGTCGAACATGCGCATTCGTTTGCAATAGAATTGGTCGATGATGAATCATTTTAATTAGATGATCTGGCCACTCGCTCTTGTCGCCCCTCCACCACAGTTTTTGTCCACTTTACAAACCCCATTAAGGTCTATGGAGTGATTTTTGCCCAGATTTCAGAGCCAATTTTGAAGGGTGAATTATTTCTTATCAAAATGATTTGAGTTTTTCAAGGCCAAGTGGTTTGGTGCAGGTATTAAACAAATCTGCATAACTTGAAAGCTTGTTCAGAGGTATTTTCATTCAGTTGCTCTCGGTAGACCTCACGAAAAGTTTGTGATATAAGTTTCATGGGGACACGTGCAAAGTTCGGGGTGGTACACCCACCCAGTCCCAAATTGGAGAACCTGGATTTTTCTTTTTTCTTTTCGAGTTTTCCTAGGAAATTAACAGTGAGCCTTTCCTGGCAGAGATGAGGGAAGTTCAGCAGAAGGACTATATTATTAAAACAATCCTGGATTCTATCCATTACAGTTTTTGTGTAATGCCAGTAATATAATTTACACATGGCTTACATTTTCATAAATCGCTTTTTTATGTGTAAATGATAGTTGTTGAGCATCAAAGAAGCCTGATGCATGGTGAATCACTTTTTATCACTCCCCAATAATGTCTGTTATCAAGCCAGCACTAGTGTTTGAACATGTGTGTTTGTGTTGTTTTTGTGCATTATCTCACACCACCCTGCCTCTTCCCTTCTGTTTATCACCATAGTGAATGAGACTAACTGTGTGGAGAAGAATGTGTCCACTCCAGGAATAAGCATCTACTTCGAGGCCTACCTCTACAGTACAGGGAACTATAACAGCTCTGCCTGGCAGTTCCCTGCATCCTCTCTGCTCACCCCACCAAGGCGGCCATCCACGGGTGATGATGAGGAAGAGCATGACTCTCCAGTCGAGGGCCAACCGGAGAAGGTCAAGAAACCAAAAAAGGTCTACTGCTACATATCACCAAAGGTCAGTAATATTTTTGCAAATAAGCCATAGTTGGTCATTGGTTCATTATCTTTTTTTTTTAACAACTCTGACATGTTTTATTTGTGTTGTATTGCAGCAACTCTCTGTGAAGGAGTTTTATCTCAAGATTATTCCGTGGCGCCTTTTCACATTTCGTGTGTGTCCAGGTACAAAGGTACTGGCTGAGTTATTCAAACAGCAAATACATGTTTTTTGTTTGTTAGTTTGTTTGTTTTTTATAAAAGGTTAATCCATTTTTCTGTTAGTTCACCTACCATGGGCCTGACCCAATCCATAAGTACCTGACTCTGGTGGTACATGATGGGATCCAGCCTCCTATAGAACTATGCTGCAAGGACAGGAACATTATGGCAGCCACATTTATCCGTTTCCTGCACAAGAACATTGGTGAGTTGTGTAGAAAACTGCAGTGCTCCTTTTTGTCACACTTGAATTATTCAGTTCATTTATTAGTACACAAAGATAACCAGAGTAAATACAAAAAAGAGTTTTTAAATGATGATTTTATTTATTAAGGGAAAAAAGCTGTTCAAACATGCCGAGCCCTATATGAAAAAGTAATTGTCGAGTCTTTCACATCACTATGGAGGAATTTTGGCCCATTCTTTTTTGCAGAATTATTTAATTCAGCCTTATTGGAGGGTTTTCGAACATGAACTTCCCAATGGATGCCATTTTGCATTCATGCATTCTGTAGTTCTTTATATGTTGTTTTGGGTTCTTTTTTAAGCTCCTGGATGAGATCGTCATTGTGCTTTCGGGGTAATTTTTGCTACCGTGACCACTTCTGGGAAGGTTCACCACTGTTCCAGGCTTTCCCCTGTTTATGCATAATGGCTCTCACCATGCTTCCCTGACTTCCCAAAGCCTTAGAAACGGTTTTGTAACACTTTCCAGATTGATGTCAATTACTTTTGTTTCTCATCTGTTCTTGAATTTCTTTATATCACAACATGATGTGTTGCTTTTTGAGGTCTAGAGAAGCATGCTTGACTTTGTCTATCAGGTTCTATTTAAGTGATTTATTGATTCAGCAGGCTTGGCAGTAATCAGGTGAAATTTAACTCAGTTTTCCAAAAAATGTGTATAATCACAGTTCATTCATGATTATGCAAAAAGACGGAGGTTACTTTTTCACACAGGGACAGGTAGGTTTGGACAGTTTTTACCCCACCTAATACATATAATATTTTTTTAGAAATGCATTTTGTATTTATTCAAATGATCTCTGTGTAATATTAAAATTAGTCTGATTACTTCAGTCATTTAATATGCAAAAACATACTTTTTCACAGCACTGTACATGCAGCTGAATCTGCTTAAGTGTGTAACTGAATTGTTTGGGACTGTTTATTTTCTCTGGATGTTAGGCGGTTCAGAAACATTTCAGGACAAGGTGAACTTTTTCCAGCGAGAGCTCCGGCACATTCATTCCAAGAGGCTTCGGTTTAAAACCTGCCTAAAGATCAGCCGCCACTCCATTCTC
The DNA here is from genome assembly GCA_026413445.1 of Dolichallabes microphthalmus. Taxonomy (NCBI): domain Eukaryota; kingdom Metazoa; phylum Chordata; class Actinopteri; order Siluriformes; family Clariidae; genus Dolichallabes; species Dolichallabes microphthalmus. The sequence goes on from JAOTQY010000002.1 coordinate 17,120,104, forward strand.
GATTCTGTGAGTACCATGAGCTGCCGGAGCTCTTCAGGGTTTAAAATATTCCTTTGAATGTTTGTAACATCATGATTCATTC
>JAOTQY010000002.1:17134126-17146524 GCA_026413445.1 Dolichallabes microphthalmus
GTCAAAAAAAAACTTTTTTGGACCAAAAAAAAAAAAAAAAAGAACTGCTGGATTTTGCATGCATGAAAAAAGAAGCAGGTGCAACAAGTTCCTTAGTAGGAATGTGGCTGATTTTGCAGGATATTTTGCAGGATATAAAACTGAATAGTTAATTTCCTTATAAAATTGCAAAAATTTTACCAAATGGTCATCACACAAATTATTGGCTTTGCTTCTTGTATTACATTATTGCATATGAATTCAGGCTTTGCTTGCTACCTTGTACTGTGTATATACTCAAAAAGTGAAATTCATATAAAAGTACAGATCAATAGGGTAACATATTAATATTTCTAGTGTACTATTCTGCTGTGTTTGTGTATTGCATATGACTGTGTTTCAGAGACTTGTTCGCTGGTTCACTTGCCTCCATTGTTGTGTAAAGCAGTGCAGGATTAGAGCGAGGCATCGTGAAGATCTTAACATTTGGCAGCACAGGCAGTCTAGTCCTTCCTTCTTGGCAGACTCCTGGCTATTTGTATAATGGCCCCTCTCTCAGTTTCTTCTCAGGAATGTGCAACGGGCAACGAGCAGACCTCTGAGCTGCAACCCACGAGATTCACTGCTGGTGCCCTTTACAGAGGCACCCAGTTTATTGGTTAGTCTTTGTAAGTGCCTATTTTATGTGATTTCAAGAAAATTCTATGGTGTGCTCTCAGCTGGTGATGCCGTTTATCTCATGGATGTCTGAGTGATTAATGCTTGGATGTGACATCGTCTCAGTGGGATAAAGAAGGCATGGCACAGCAAAGTATGAGATCACGCACCATCATTGATCTTTCACGCATCACGAACAAACCTGCTGAAGAACATAGAGGTCAAAAGGTTGAAATCTTACCTCCCAGTTTTTTTTAAATACATATAGTTAAAATAATCCTTTAAAATTACCTTTAATAACACTGATATTTGCTGAAGTGGATTAAACAAGGTGGTGTTTGGAATGACTCAAATAAGTCCGTTCATCACAACTTGGCATGCAAAGACAAAGTTTGTGCTTATAGCCTTTGTGTACAAAACAGCTGTGATAATAGGTTAAAGCATGTCTGGTAAGACACAGCCTCAGGCATCTGTTCATGGCAACTTCATATGAGGACAGGCTGCCACATGCATGTCCAGAACACCCCAAGGCAATGTTGTTAACTTGTGTAATTTGTTCTTGGTGACGCATTTTTGTTGGGCAGCAGAAGTGTGAAAGGACATGTAGAACATGCTGACCTTTCACCCTGACAGATTCCCACAAGGCATGGATTTCTGTCACTGTTCTTTAAGTAATAAGCAGGCTGACAGAAACATTTATTTCCCCACAGCAGATAAACATCTGTGCAACCTGAAGTGAGCTACACTTTTGCTATGTTTAGGTCAATATACTGTACACCTAGAATTGTCTTTGTACAAATGACTGTTTCTGTCATGGGCCATTGACTTCACATGGCGTGCAACCATCCTGTTAGGCTGAATGCCAGAGCCTGGCAAATGCACGTGGATGGCTTAGTGCATGAGAATGAATGTTCTCCCTGTGTGTAATATCTGGCCAGAAAGTTTAGCTCTGACAAGTTGATGGATGAACCAAACCAAACAAGCATGTTATGTCCCTTTGGTTCTTTTCAGTTCCTAGTCTGATAAGTCTTACAGATCCACCACATGAGTAGTCGTATCAGATAAGTCGGCTGATAAGATAAGTCGGCTGGAAACAAGCATGACTAACACTGATGAATGAACGTTGAAGACGGACAACACACACAGCCGAAGACCTGCTTCCTGCAAAACCTTGGCAAATGATCCAGGACCTGTCCCTGTTCCCATACAGCTTATCCCAAAGCATTGCGAGGGAAATAAGTAAACTGTCCTTGGTGGTAAATGGGGCGATGAAGGGAGCTGGCAGAATTGATTAAGAGGAATGAGACTGGGAGGGGGATGCTGCTGATTAACAGAGCCTTTGCTCACTCAGGGCTGGAACTCATCACAAGTTGAGGGACAGTCTGAGCAGACGTGCTTTCACGAGACCCCAAGAACGATCCTCTTCGCTTACAGCCGACCCTGGAACTTCATCACAGGCCAGGGTCTTGTCTTAGTGCCTGGAGCTGAAATATTCCCTTATTCCATATTTCATTACCGCTGATGTGAAATGACTGAAGTATGTGATCATTGAAAATATGGTTGGCTTAGCAAAAACAGATCACTGAAGTGATAGATGATGCAGAAAGTTTCAGATTTGTTTTTGGCTGATTTTGTCTCTTGCATATTTTTGCAGTTAGGATATCTAATGCAAAATGTTTTTTTTTTCAGACAGGGTCAGTATCTTACCTTGGATATCCTGTTTCTGTTTTAAGAGCTCACTTCAAACTATTGTGAAGAACATTTAACAGTCTTTAAGTTTACATCATGTACACGGCATAGGCCAAAACCCTTCACTGTACAAGGCAATCCAAGCTGCTCTGATGAAATACACTTTTATTCACATCTCATTAAAAATTATAAAGACAGCTACATGCTACAGTATGTAAGACTTCTTTTGAGTTACATAAAGGACAGTGATATGATGTAGGCCAGACTGAGGTCAAGTACACAGCAAATCTTTCACGCTGTTCAGTCCATGGTACAGAATAAAAATGTCATTGTAAATAAATGTTTTGCAGGAAAAAAAGAGTGCTCCCTTGTCTGGGCCTGTCTGATTTATATATGGGCTTAGAGATGACTATACTGATTCATTGCCTTAATGGTCCTGCAGGGACGTACAAGCATCTACGCCTTTTTGTTCATCAGGAAGCACTTGTAGCGCTCGTGTATCCACCATGAAAACCACTGGTCTCGTGACAGCTCAGCTGGGTCCTGAGTCCCTTTTCAACTACACTCAGACCTGGGGCTGTTGTAAAATGAAATGTCACAAGGATTAAAGTATGTGACCCCATCATGGTGGGACAGGCCCATGTCAAATTGTGCCTGAAAGTGCAAACCTGTGTTCTTACACAAGTCCATTTGAATATTCACAATCTGCTTGTGTGGGCTAAATAACACCACCTCCAGGAAATTCATTCATTCAAGTGCCATTCAACAGTATTCAGAGTTGGAGGATTTTGAAAAGGGACGGGTAGAAAACAGAACAAGGTCAAGCTGGCATGCAACTATCCTTGTGGGCAAGTATTGGTGCCAAACTCCGGCTGATCCCCGAGGCCATGAATGAGCCTGGCATTAGGCCCTCTTTCGTTTTCCAGCTGCAGCTGCTACAAATTTCATACTACACGATGTCCCAAAAGTCTACATACATAGGGTAAATCACCACTCTTTTTTAGCTAAATACCGTACTGTATATGAGGCTTGTACTTTTAATAACTGGCATCTTTTAAATTGCACATGTTGGTGGAGTAACTTTTCCTCTATAGTATGCCTCTTCCTGTTCTTCTGTCACTGGGTTCTTCACGACGAAGGGGTGCAGGCTGTCCAACATCCACAGAAAGCTACAGAATGCTTATGGGATATGTTATACCATTGATAAGAGCAATGTGCACAGATGGACATTTAATAAAGGGGAAACCAACATTAAAGACAAACCACAAAGTAGATCATCAGCTGTGACCATATATATTTTTTTCCTTACAGCCTGAAAAAAATTATTAATTCTCTGGATCAGGAAGCTGTCGCTTTTTTGAGAATTACTGTTTGGGAATCTGAGGATCCAAGTTCAAGCCCCACCCATGGTTGGTTGCCACACCCCATACTACCCAGCAACTGCAGGCTGTGCCAGTCCGAAGCCTGATTAGTAAAAATGGGAGGGTTGCATCAGGAAGGGCATCCAGTTTAAAGCCTGTACCAAGTTGTGTGCGGATCGTATGGTTCGCTGTGGCGACTCCTTAACAAAGGCAGCCGAAAGAAAGTTTATTGTTTATTCGTTGGCTTTCACAGTCACCAGGTCTTAATGACATCACCAGTGGGAGATTTTTGACTGTGCTGTATATCACAAGTTTCCAACCCTGGTCCTGGAGGACTTCCTGAACTCCTGATGCAAGTTATCAGGCAATCATCAGCACTTCATGAATTCCATGACCAGGGTCAGGAACCTGCGTTCATCATGAGAACCATTGTGGTGGCTACTGAGAGATGTTATGTTGTCTGTACTGTACGTACATGTACAAGTCTGTATATGGTTTCATTTATTGCAGAGAAACATTTAAGCCATGTGATACTTTAGTTATACTTTTATTTCATAGTGTTTTTAATTTGTGGTCACCCAAAATACACAGTGCTGTTATTAGTGCTTTTGTAAGTCACTCCGGTTTCATATGGAGAATTTGTTCAGCTGAACTGAACTCTATTCTACCCAGGAAGCGCCTGATTTTTATGTTATACCGTGTTATGTTTTATGTAATAAAAACTCACTGAACACCTTGTTACAAACACTATAGTAATACTAAGTAGAGCCTCACTTTGTTCTCAGAACAGCCTCAATTTTTTGTGGCATGGATTCCGCAAGATGCTGTAAACATACCTTGTCCATGCAGTTCCGACATATTTCTCAGATGCACTTTCATGCAAAAAAACTCCTGTTGTACCTCTTCCAAAGGTGTTCTCCTGGATTCATATGTGGTCTCACTGGGAAGGAACATTGTACTGTACATGTTGTCATATTCACAAAACTAGTTTGAGATGGATTTTGCTTGGCAACATGCTGCATGATAACCCTTGGAAGTAACCATTAGAATCTGGGTAAATTGTTGGCATGAATAGACGCTCATGATTAGCAACAACACTCAATGGAATGATTGATTGGTGTTAATGCACCGAAAGTCTACCAAGAAAACATTCCCCACACCATTACACCTCCACCAGCCTGAACCTATTGACACAAGGCAGAGTGGGTCCATGAATCCATGCTGTTGGTGTCAAATTCTGACCTTACCATCTGTGTGCATCAGCAGGAATTGAGATTCTTCAGACCAAGCTATTTTTTCCCAGGCTTCAGCTGTGAGCCTGTGACCACTGCAGCCTCAGCTTCCATGCCAAGGTGGAACTCGGCATGGTCTTCTCAAGGACAACATACTGTAGTCCACCTCAAGGTTTGACATGCATTCTGTGATGCTTCTCTGCTCAGTTTGAACCAGTCTGGTCATTCTCAGATCTGCAAGAGGTTTCCTTGCACAGAACTGCTTCAGAACTGGATGTTTTTTCATTCATTGTTTTATCTTCATTGTATAATTCTGGGTAAACTCTACAGACTGTTGTGGATGAAAAGTCCCGGAGATCAGCAATTATAGAAATACTCAAACCAGCCTGGAACCAACAATCATGCCATGATTAAAATCACTGAAATCACATTTCCCCATCCTGATGGTTGATGTGAACATTACTCAAAGCTGCTGGCCCATATCTGCATAATTTCATGCACTGCACTGCTACGACACGATTGACTGATTATACTGTATAATTGCATGAATAAGTGCTCAGTGAGGGTGAAGGCAAAGATGTACAGAGTTCTGTACTTCTACAAAAGATGCAGGTTAAAACGTAAATTCATATTTCAGCAATTGAAAGTTCTTAATTTAACTGACCTCCTCATGAATGCATACAGTTAAAAAGAAAAAGACACCACAAAAAAGATTTGTAATAGATAACAGAACTGTTTTGTCCAGATTCAAGTTGTACTAATCAGGTCGTCGTTAATCAAAAACAGCAACATCATTTACCTAAGCTCAACATCTGGCTGCCAAATGCATGGTGGATACCCGGCTGCGGTGTGTCCAGGTGGAGGTCATCAGACGCTGGCAGTGTGTGGTTAGCACAATGGCACACACACTATGCTTTTCTCATGAGGTGGTATAATTGTGGTGAGAGTTTATAGGAAATGTCTAGGAGGTGACATAGTGTAGATGAGTTTTTTTTTAGGTGTCGAAGTCTTAACCAATATGAGTGCATTCTTTCTCCAAAGCGCACCAAATGAAATTTATGAGTGCTGGCGATGCAGGGACGGTGCCAACTATGACAGAGATAGCGAACTGGAGCTAAATTACAGAGTGAAAAAAGTGAAAGCAGTTGCATGGAGATCAACAGCAGTAGGTTCGTTACCACACCTTCTGGAAACTGCTGAGGCCAGACAACTGATTTTCCATCTGGCCTAAATTCCTGTATCCCGCTCCCTGGTTCAATGAAAGAATGAAAAAGAATAAGATTAAGCCCTTAATACATACAAGAGATTCTTTACTTAAAATTTGGTCAATTTTAGCAAAATCAAATGTCCTCAAAGGGAGGTCATCTGGCATGTCTTCTATTTGTTTGAATGTGAACCAGTGTCTAAAAGGACATCACCATATTCATTAGGAGTAATTTAGATAGCTCTGAGTTTTTATAGAAGGGTTTGAGGAGGGGTGGCATGGTGGTGTAGTATGTTGCCTTGTACCTGCGGGTACTCCAGTTTCCTCCTACAGTTCAGAGACCTGTAGATTAAGCTAATTGGTGTTCCCAAATTGGCCATAGTGTGTGTACAGTATGCTCTGCGATGGATTGGGACCAAGTCACCTGGGACAGGCTCCAGGGCCCGTGCTACCCTAAATATAGGATAAAGTGGTAAGTGAGTGTTTGAGAAGGGGCCAAGCTGACTTATCAACTTTGTTTTGTTCAAGATCCCTCAAATGGCTCATAATTTTTATAATCATAATGATTCGATTATAGACCTTGATTTTGTCACTTTGACGTGTTTGTTATTGTCTATACAGTGTTTTCTTAAATGTAACACTTCCATCTGTTTTCTTCTCATCAATTTTACACACCATCACAAAACCAGGAAAGACTACAGTCGTAGCCAAAGGTTTTAAGAATGACACAAATATTAATTTTCATAAAGCCTGCTGCTTCATTGTTTTTAGATATTTTTCTCAGATGTTACTGAGAAAAAGAATGTGAGCCCATTCTTGCATAATCAATATTATCAAATGATAACTAAGTAGCTTGTGAACTAAACATTGAAATTTTGGGTCCATGGCCAGGAAACTTCCCAGACCTTAATCCCATTGAGAATTTGTGATCAATCCTTAAGCAGTGGGTGGAAAAACACAAACTCTTAAATTCCTACAAACTCCAAGCATTGATTCTGCAAGAATGGGCTGCCATCAGTCAGGACGTGGCCCAGAAGTTGATTGAGAGCATGCTAGGGCGATTTGAAGTATATTATATAGTAACATCTGACAAAAAGATCTCAAAACACTGAACACTTTCACAAGACTTTGTGAAAATTAATATTTGCAGAAATGTTCGAGAAGGTATATGTGGTTATGTGGTGGTATAGTGGTTAGCACTGTTCCCTTGCACCTCTAAGGTCTGGGTTCAATTCCCGGCCAGGGTCGAGTCCAGATTTTGCATGCTCTCCCCATGCTTGGTGGGTTTCTTCCGGGTACTCCGGTTTCTTCCCACAGTCCAAAGACCTGCAGATTAGGCTAACTGGTGTTCCCAAATTGCCCATAGTGTGTGTATGTGTGTGCCCTGCGATGGATTGGCACCCTGTTCTCAAAACTTTTGGCCATGACTGTACACACTAAGGGGTGTTAATAAATCTGACAGCCATATAGGATGGAATACAAATTTTTAAGTTAAAGTACATGGGCAGACATGGCATGCACTTTGGCTTGGTGGTGGAAGTGAGAAAACAGACATATTTATTCCTAATGTAAGAACATTGCATACCTTATATTAGGGGTTTTGCAATGCAACAAAGTCTTAAGTATCTGTTTGTTTCTTTTCAGGAATTCGACTTCAAAGACACCACAGATGGAGACAGATGTTTTCATTTCCACAAAGCTCATCTTTATTAGTCAAAGATGCAAAACGAAGTCTTCCAGTCATATTTACTTACAAGCAGTTACATCATACTCTAACCCCATCAAAGCCATATGACATAGTGCTCCTCCCTGTCTCCCTGGATCTCACTTTCCATTCTCTCTCTCTCTCTCTCTCTCACTGACTCACTCGTTCATTCTCCCTTCAAAACACAATTAGTGAAGATCAATTGGGAAATGCACAAAATGCCCATGGCAGTCATATCACTCCACTGCACGCAACTTAGTGCTCATGGCTAAAGGTGATTTTAGGGTAAATCTTGAAGTTGATGATCACAGTTGTGCTTTGATAAAGCACAGCAACCTTAGTGAGAATTAATGTTCATTATATACTTCTGCATAGAAAATGACACAGAATTAAATAATGTGATTTTTTTTTCCTGTATATTTTATTTTGGTTTGTGTGGTTGGTTCTATATTCCATATTCATACAGTCTTCAGGATGGAGGAGATAAACACTGACAAAAGTAAACATACTGTAACTGGAGAAAAATATAAGGATATAAGCTAAAACGTGTTGTTAATGTCTACATCCTGTCTTTTTATCTGTATTAAAGGCATAAATGTACAGCTTTCCTGCTGACTTTTAACAAGCTTTGATGTTTTTTTGAAGTTTTTTGAAGTTTTCATAATGAGGAATGTGGACATCCAGTGTAGCTTTAAACGGATCAAAAAGTACAACATGTCACAACAGTAAATTTAAGGAATTGGTTGGTTAGCAAATTGTTCTGGTGTATGAGAATGAAACACTTCAGGATATACTGTTCTAGGAAAATAATCCACTTTTGGGTGTAAGCGCAACTACTGTACACTTCATGCAGACTGCATCACACTGTGTCCTTTTTCTCTTACTTACTTAACAAATAATAGATAGGGCTGGCAGAAAAAAATATTTGTTAACAGACAGCCTTTCTTCCCTCGGGTACTTCAAGAAATATAAATGGCTACATTGAGGCATATTACACAACGTTTTATAGGAAACATTATAAGCCTTATGCAATAATTAAGCAACATTGCATTAGCAAGCCTGTGGTTACACTAAATATTGGCATGACATTTGTATGAACATAGCAGCACGATTGTGAGTGCAATATTGCTCTTACAAAACAGCTGCATACATTTTGTGTAACTAACATTTCAGACATACTATGGCCAAATATTTCGCTTGCTTTTACTCTCCTAGTGGAAATAGATAAAAACAATCAATTAAACCTACAATGACTTGAATAAATGTTGACTTGCTGGCACACACTGGGTTCACATTTAAGGTCCTTCCACTAAAACCATCACCTGCATTTTATTAAGAAGTAGCAGCCTTTATTATATAGATTATAGTGAAATGAAATTCTTTTCTTTGCATATACCCATGTCTGCCATGATACAGTGTCGCTGGAGCAAACAGGATTAAGGGCCTCGCTCATATGTTGGCAACTTGGTGGCGCTACGGCTAGAACCACCAAACTTCTGATCAGCATTAACCCCTAAGCTACAATTGCCCATATATCTTAATCTGAAAGTATTCATATTTTGGGCTGAAAGTTTTACACTTGCAGGTGGAACGGTGGCTTAGTGCTTAGCACTGTTTCCTTGCACCTCCAGGAACGAACATTCCTTCTGGTTCTCCGGTTTCCTCCCACAGTCCAAAGACATGCAGATTAGGTTAATTGCCCATAGTGTGAAAGATAATTGGATGACAAGAGCTGACAACCTGACCCTTTAAGTAATTAAGACAGTGTGTGTATGTGTATGTGCCCTGTGATGGATTGGCACCCCGTCCAGGGTGTATCCCCCCTTTCCCCCCCTGGATAGGCTCCAGGCCCCCCACGACCTTGTATACAGGATAAAGCGATATAGACGATTAGTGAGTGAGTGAGTATTACTTTCAAAGTCTGATGATGATTTTACTAAAAATATTGGCCAACACAAACAGGCAGAGTAATAAATACAGTAAGACATCCATGTTAGTGAACTTAGATTAAGTGTTGCATAACCTGATTCATACAAGGCGTATTAACTACAAAGTAGTTTAATGTCTGTGCCATTTCGGTTGGATAATTATCAGCATATTAGACAAAAAAAAGGCTACAGAAACAACAAAAATGACTGACAGTCTGATAAATTCTCAATACAGAAATTCACATTTCAGCCTAATAAATGTCAGCCTAAATAAATGAGTTTTTTAATTGGTTTATTTTACTTTGTTACTTGGAAGGGATCGCCGCGTTACTTAAGGCAACATTTTGCAATTGTTAAACCTCAGCAGGGGGCTGCTGCCGCTTGGCTATAAAGCTGAAGGAAGGGGTGAGAAGTGTGGCGCCCTTCTCAAATTTCTAAACAGAGTTCCAGATGCAGCCTGCAGTAGTCACTAACCCTGGAGATATATGACTCCAGCTGTAATTGTGAGACATTGTTTGTAACAAAGAAAAAGGAGGCCAGCACCAACAACAAATAAATGGATAAATGAATAAATAAAATCCATTGAATTTGGATGAGTATCTTAAAAATACAGTATAATACTTGTACATTGTACTATATAAAATCACCCTCGTTTTCAAAATTAAATACAATTATGCAGATTCAATTAAAGAAATTGGAACAACCTTTTCCTGTTATAGGCTGCCTAGTTGCTAAAGATACAGTAAAAAAATAAATCGGTTGTTTATGTAACATCTTCAGCAGCAACCTCATTTCCCCTCTCATCTGTTCTAGCCACTCAGCAATCAGCATCAACAGTATACTAAACACTGGCTTGATCATCTGCAGCTCTTCCTCACTGGTTCATGCCTTAAGTTAGATGTTTTTATACTGGTTAGCACTGTCACCTTCCACCTCGAGGGTGCGGGTTCGATTCCCGGACAGGTTCGATTCCCACCACTGTGTGCATGTTCTCCTCGTGCTTGATGGTTTTCCTCCCACAGTCCAATAACCAACTAATTGGTGTTCCTGAATTGCCCGTAGTGCGTGAATGTGTGTGTGTACCCTGCCTCGTGCCCTCAGTGCGACCCTGTATAAAGCAGTATAGATGATGAGTGAGTGAGTGAGTGAGTGAGTGACTTGTTGGTCACTGTGTGGCTTAACAAACAAAAAACATTCCTCTGAAACTGCAGAGGGACTGGGACTGGATTGAAAATAAGAGTTCTTCAGCGAGCCTGGAAAACCATTCTTCAAGACTTCAAATTGAAATACAAGATGCAAAATGTAAAGAAATGAGTGATGGATCAGGACTTTTGCACAGTATATATGTGTGCAGGATGACAATCCTGTGGAAAGTTTTTATAAATGATGAAGCAACATGGACAACCTGGGGACTCCAAAAATATTTGCCTGAAGCCTGTATTTTCACCAAAAGATCCTACCATTTAAAAATCAGGTGTGTGTTTTTATTTCATCCCAGTTTTAGAAAAAGTAGATCAGGCCTGCAGTCTGCTTTAGATGACTCGCCATCCTTGTTCTAACCATAAACAGGATTTTGACTAGCACTCTTAAAAAAAAAAACCTGCCATTTTGTGACATAAATTACTGTCCAGTGTTCACTTTCAGAGGCTACCTACTCATTAAGGACCCTAAACCAGAGGCCTTTCAGTCTGTGGACCAAATTACAGTTCCTGTAGACATGCTGTTCAGCAGAATGCACTGCTGCAGGGAAGCAACATTCCACAAAGTCCAGTTTCCCCGACTCGCTTAGACCTCCATTACACCCGCAATTGAACAGGTCAAAGTGGCTACGGTTTCACTCGTTTATCCTGAAATATACGAGTGGATTTAGTGGATAATATTGCGAATGACATTTAAGCGCCTGTTGTGTTTGCATAATCAGATTAACACTGTTCAGAGTTAACAGTGTATCTAAAACAACAACATATAACTGCCTTTGATAAATTAAGCACCAATAAAAGCATCAGGAGATTTATTAAGCTCATATTTCCTCATGACGACTGTAACTCTTCGTTTTTCAGTTTCTCAGATTGATGCATGCTGTAGCCATTCAGCAGTTAGCACCTCATATATCTTAGTTGTTTTTTTTTCTTTTTGTTTTGAAGTTTGTAAGTTTTTATTATGTTTCTGTGGATGTTTTTTTTTTATTTCATCTTTGTTTTTGGGCGCGTGTCCAGATCATGCGACGGGGGGAGGGGGGTGGTCGGGGGTTCGCTCGTGTCCAGATCATGCGTGCCGAACCGTAGCTCAATGTCCTTTAAGACAGTCAACCAAAGTGCCGCGATTCGTGTCTGATACTCTACCGTTGTGGTAATAGATAGATTGGCCTAATAAACTTAACAAAAAAAATTATGACTGACAGCTCCGGCCCATAAATGTGTGTCGGCCCACCGGGCATTGCCCGGTATGCCCTATGGCCAGTCCAGGCCTGTCTAGGACTGAAAGCTTCCTGATGTTATTCGCATGTATGAAACAAATTCAAATATTTCTCATTGTCATCGTCTTTACCGCTTTACCTGCTATGTTTCCATCAGTGGTGTCAAAAGTATTCACATTCATTACTTGAGTAGAAGTATAGATACTAGGGTTTAAAAAGACTTCTTT
>JAOTQY010000002.1:17171313-17188571 GCA_026413445.1 Dolichallabes microphthalmus
AAGTCTCCTGGGATAGGCTCCAGGCCCCCCGCGACCCTGAACAGGATAAAGCGGTACAGAAAATGAATGAATGAATATAAACCTATAAGGTCACGATTGTCAGTACTGATGTAATTTTCTAAATAAATAAATCTTCAAATTAATGACTACACTTCAGTTGATTTATTTAGAATGTAAAAAAAAAAGATGTGTACAACATGTTTGCACCGGTCTTTAATTAAGAAAATAATTAATAAAAAATAATGTAATAAATAATTTAATAAAAACTTGTTAGTAGTTAGGGTCAGAGTTCAAACAATAATCTGTCTTTAAACGACATCAACGTTAAAGTGGGTTACCGACATCATGAAGCAAAGGGGAAGACCCACAGTCACACATACATCAAAGGGGATTCTGTGGAGAAGGTCAGCTGCTTTACATTCCTGCATGTCACCAGCATTAATGAGCTCAAGGGGAAACCAGAAGGCTGACCAGAAGTCTTCCTTTCTGTATTGACTGCTACTGTAGCTATAACCTTACTGTCATCCTTAAGCTACAGACTTACTGTTCAAGGTGGGCTGGTGTTACAGCTATGTCTCACGGTTTCTCACAGCTACAGTGTTTGGGGCTCCGGTTGATGCATCCCATCTTCTTCTAGTGTCCGACTTCTCTTACTGTACCTCCCAAACCAGTGGGAAGGAAGTGCTTGTTTATGGGGACACACATGGTGCCCTACAGTCAACCTAAGGAATAGAGTCAGCTTTGACCTCATAATGGATAACGTGTATAATGATAAATAAACAATTTCAGTGATATAATGATATCCTTATAACTAGCAATGAATTAAAATTCCTTATAAAATACAATAATGGTATCAAAATAACCTTTCTCTGAAACAAGGAAGGAAGAGAGACCACTAACATCTCATCAGTTTCAACAAATGGACTTTGTCCATCCTTACAGGATGTAGGGCATTGTGGGACTGCAGCTGTTCAGCACATGACCACAAGAATAATGCAGAGGGTGGAACTAAGGGCTCTGAACATAAACCCCCCCCCCCCCCATTTTATATACACAACGCGTCAATAAGCATTCTGTCTCATAAATGACACTGCACTTCTGGGTCTTTTTCATTGCTTGATTTTATTGGGTTCTATGTGGATCTTTTTTCTGTAAGAGAAACCATCTGTTATACTGTAGGGTTACCAAGCAAAGCCAGAGGTTCTGTGATTTTTTTTTAGATATAGTAAATCACACCCACTCTTATAAACATTTATTATTACAATTATTATTAAGTTATTATGTTCGCTTGTTTAAGCAATCACTTGAATTGAATGAGTTCAATAAATTTGTCTTCAAATGAAGCATTTCTAATACAAAGAATTTAGATATCTCATCCTGGATGAGAACGTCATTTGAAGCTTAATCTCAGTAAAACCGAACTGCTGTTCATCCCTGGTGATTTATCTCCCTGGACAACAACTGGATCACTCCCGCAGTCTTGGGGTAACTCCGGACAATCTAAATCTGTCATTTTCCCCACACATCGCTAACCTCGCTCGCTCTTGTCGATTTCTTCTTTACAACATTGGAAGAATCTGCCCAATTCTTTCCTCACATGCTACTCAAGTGCTTGTTCAGTCCCTTGTTATTTCAAGACTGGACTATTGCATCTCACCCCTGGCAGGTCTGCCTCTATCCGCCATTCATCCTCTGCAGCTGATCCAGAATGCAGCTGCATGTCTCGTTTTCAACCTTCCCAAATTCTCCCACACAACCCCTCTTCTCTGCTTCCTGCACTGGCTTCCTGTAGCTACCCGCATCAAATCCGAAACCCTGATGCTTGCCTACAAAGCTAAAAACACTCCAGCACCCACTTACCTCTCAGCTGATCAGCTTTAATGTAATCAGCGATATTATTATTTCAGGTTGAAGCCCCTGTACATGCCTGCTTGTGTTCCTAACTTTCCTAACTTATTTATACGAAGTTACGCCTTCTTTATGGTAAGTTGTACGTCTTTTGTCGTAACAAACGCCCTGTTCGGTAATCGGAAGGTGGATCACTGATGAGAAATCAAAATCAGTAGTGGAAATTAAGTAACCCCAGTAAAAATATTTAGCTTTACTAATTAATACCTATTGGTGCAGGAGTTTGTTCACATTGAGCAAGTAGCTTATTGGTAGCTTAATTTAAAAGTAACACAACTGTTCATAACATCACTTTTACTGGCCATTTATTTTAATTACTGTCCAGACAGTTTTGAGAAACAACAATAAATACTGTAGACTTTCTTTCGGCTTCTCCCATCAAGGGGTTTCCACAAAACTTAGCTCAGGTTTTACACCGGATGCCCTTCCTGATGCAACCCTCCCATTATGTTCAGGCTTGTGAAGGGCACTGCATGCAGTCTCTGGGTAGTATGGGATGCTGGACAAACCCTCTGTGATGACATCCATAGTTTTACTGGAGAGTGGTTTTAAAACTCAATTGTGGGAGCTCTGGTCAGTGCCATCTAAACTAGTTACCACAAGCTATCTAGCGTAGCTTTATCTTAACGTGGCTAAAATAACTTTATATGCTAATGTTACTTTTCATTTGAATGACCTCAATTATCTATACCAGGCGTGTCAGACTGATCCAGAAAGGACCATGTAGACTTTTGCTTAGTTGGAATGAAAGCTTGCACCCACATGTCCCTTTTTGAATTCAGTTTGTGTTCTACTGTATACCCTATACATCGTCCTGTGTCAACTCCTACATTTCATGTGGTAAGTTAAACTAAATCTTTAAATCGATATATTCTAATACACTTACAGTACTAACATAAAATGATAATAAAACTTCACTCAAAGAAAAAAAAACTGAAGCACAAAATTCATAAACACTCTGTTAGTATTAATTAACCCCACTGCAAGCCATATTAACTCTTAAATAAGAATAAGAAGACTCTGTAAGGTCAGCTAAAATGATGCAAAGCAGACAGCTAGCGGTTTAACACCTTCAATGCAGCTGTAATGCAAATCAGCGACGCCCCTAATTGTGCATTTTATGGCTTAACGTAATTTCAACTGAATTACAGACACCCCCTCCACCAATTTGTCAAGAATGGAAAGTCTAGCTATGGAGACCAAATGGGACTTGGCAGGAGGAGCTCAGCACACATTGGCACCCTACAAAATAATAAATAAAATGTTCCCTAATAAAATGTTCCATGATGCCCCTGACTGCTTTCACATATTAGATTTCTTTATAAACAAGGTAATATAAGTATTAGAGGTCACAAAATGTATCTGTTAATTTTGAAGCTAAAAATCAACTCAGGTCTGCTGCTTTCTTAGCCAATCAGAAAGACTAGAAATGTCCATGTTTGGGACCTTATGAAGCATTTCCCTCTTGTTTTCAGGCTACATAATTTTTCTGATAAATAAAATAAGGGGAAAAGAAAAAGAAGCCTTTATTTGTCAAACACACATTATAGCACACCAAGATTCTTTTCTGGAGTCAGAGCGCAGGGTTAGAAATGATACGGCACCCCAGGTGGGGTGTGGGTTAAGGGCCTTGCTCAAGGGCCCAACAGTGGCAGATTGCTTTTGAACTGGTGATCTTTTAACCTTCAGTAACCCAGAGCCTTACCCCACTGAGCTACAAACCCCCACCCCCACCCCCCCACCCCACCCCCCCCAAAAAAATGATATACAAGAGCATTAATCTGTGATAACATCCTCAAGAGTTAAAAAAAAATGTTGGGTAAGCCATGACCATGAAACTAATAGCAAACTCAGCCCTTCCTAAGAGCTAAAGGCCATTAATTGACCACTAATTCAGTTGAGAGCTGGGCAGAACTGAACACTGACTCAGGGGTGGGTCTCTTGGTGTATGAGGTCACAAAAGGGGGATTTTTTTTAAAAGTCCTGCCCGATACAAAAAAAGGAGAAAAATAAGGATAAACAACATGGAATGTTTTCTTCTTATGACTGGACATGCATCTGAGTGTTTTAAAATGAATAAAAAGTGAATAATTGAATAATGCATAATAGGTCTTAGACTTATGGGAGGAATAAAGTTGACAGAATGAGACAGAATGAGATCTGGGGAATTTGGATCTACAGCCTTGAATTTTTTGCCTGCTGAACATCCTCAGCAAGCTATAGTGCACTGAGCGTTCTAATGCATTTCTATCATAGCCAGCACCCCCTCCCCCCACCCCCCCAACGATTTATGCTACATCAGCTTTTCTGTGAAGTTGAAGCAGACGGGTTGGATTTCAGGTTGTTCCCCACAGCCGTAAATGAGCACTGGGTCTATGATCCTGTTTACCAGTTTAGGGGTACATAAATGACAATCAATGTTAACCTTGTATTATGTATGTAAAAGTGGTGTTAATGTTATGGCTGATCGTTGTCTGTCTGAACTCTGTCTAATGATTATTCCTGTTCAGTCTGTGTGAACTGAGCATGTAAGTAAAAAAATTCTTTCTATGCTTCACACAAGTCTTGGCTTGAACGAAGATATCTTGGGAATTATGTTTCATGCTCTCTTTGTCTTCCTGTTGTTTATCCACTTAAATGCTTTTGATTTTGTTGTCTGTGTGAATGTGCAGGAGTGGCCTTGTTTGTCAGGCGAGGGTTTTCTAAGGGTTCATTGTGCAAAGTGTGCAGTGGCAGCCAAGAGGATTCTCCTGATACGCATTGTGAGTTTGTTGCAGATGCTGCAATTTGTGTGAAACCGGACCAGATTAAAGCTTTGCTGCTGTAAATTATCGCTCTGCTGCTGCAAAATGTCTTCTGCACAAGTCTGTTGGTAGACAGATGCGCAGACATGTCCCTCAGCTCCATGAACAATCAACAATAAGCCATGACATAAACGCTGATGGTACTACTAACTTAGGAATGTACAGTAATCTACCATCAACACACTTCCCAGTGTTCGCCACTTTTGGTGGTGTGTTATAGTACCGCTCTAATTACTCCATGACAATACAGATGACTTGGATAACTGTGTGTAATCTAGCCTTATTCTGCTTTCCATGAGAGGGTTAATCAGTGTGGACACGTCTTATTTCTGTGTGTGTGGTATGGAGATCAAGTATGAGTGCATGCAGAAGAGTAAGGGAAATGTATGTCAGTGCCATCACATGGTATTATCTTGACGGATAGGCTTGTGCACTTTAATGTTAAAACTTTCCTGTCAAAGACACGTTTTCTATTAATCCAGGCGTGTGACATGCTTGTGTATTTTTTTATTTTTGGGTGGGGTGGATGGAAAGAGTTTAGAAAGTAACACAGGTCTACATTCTGATGACTCAAGACTAGCTACGTTGGTCAGACGTCTCATTTGAAAGAAAACACAGTTGAGAAGAGTTTCCAAAGATTGTGCACTGCTGAACCGAAGACATGCCGCTTTTTTTTAATGCTGTCTCCATTAGTGGTTTGGAACTAATGAACTGCTGGTTACTGTAATAAATACTCTTCTTAGCCCATGTGGTCATGAACTGTTAGTCCCATCAAATATCTGATCAGCTTCCACTTTCCCTGAAGGTACAAAGATCTGTTTCACTTAGAGGCTGGGACAATCTGCAGTTCAATGCAAAGGCATTACTGTTGTGTGTTTGGAGAGAGTTTAATGGAACTGGCCCCAATTTTCTGAACAGTTTTGGAGAACCATGGGATGAGAAGTACAAATGTCTCCTTGCGGCTAGAGAGGGATGAAGTTGCCAAATCTCCTTGGATCGTTTAAACTCATGAGGGAAAGTGGGAAAGGTTTTTCTTCCAGTCAGCGGAAGAAAACTGATGATATGGTAAAGTGGGATGAGGAAAGATGGATGTGATCTATTATATATTGCATGTTTTCCCAGAACTATATATATAATGCTAAGCAAGAATGTGTTGTAATTTTTAAATCATGCAACATTAACGAGCAGCTGATTTATTATGTTCTGGCTTCAGTGCCTCGTGATATTGAGCAAATTGCTGCAGTAGGTGTGCATGTTAGCTAGGGCTTTTATGGGTTTGTAATAAATCGCTTACATTAGCATCATCATATTTGCTCATGTCTTATATCCAAAAAGTTTTGGGATCAACATATACAGGATAGTTATATTAACAGCAGAATATCACACATATCACTTCTCTGTAACAGTTTTAACATTAGGAGTGAAGCAGATTTGTTCAAAATCTTCAATACTTTATCGATGATGGAAAAAATAATAACCTTTCAATTAATTGATCTGAGACTGCAGTTGATTGGGTAAAAAGTCTTACTGCAAGGATATCAGCTGCAAATCTGTGCCATTGTTACCACTGATTACATTTCATATGTGTTCAGTGTTTTCAGATGATCTAAGATGGGTTGTGAACCCTAAAATATTTGATAATAAGGCAATAATGATAATTAAGTGTCTCGGGGAACAAAGCATCAAAATGCTCATTTAAGTGAAATGGCGGTTGGACAAACAAAAACCCACAAATTCTAACAAACTCCAAGCATTGATTATGAAAGAATGGGCTGCCATTTGTCCGGATGTGGCCAAGAAGTTGATTGACAATATGGCTTAACACTTCAAATATTGACTCTTTGCATAAACATAATGTAATTGTCAATAAAAGCCTTTGACACTTATGAAATGCTTATAATTATACTTCAGTATATAATAGTAACATCTCACAAAAAGATTTTAGAACACTGAAGCTGCAGACTTTATGATCTTAATGAAAATCTATAAGGTAGCATGATGGTGTAGTGGTTAGCACTGTCGCCTTGCACCTCCAGGGTTTGGGTTCAATTCCCGGCCAGGCTTGATTCCTGTCTCTGTGTGCATGTTCTCCCCGTGCTTGGTGGGTTTCCTCCGGGAACTCCGGTTTCCTACCAGTCCAAAGACATGCAGGTTAGGCTAACTGGCATTCCCAAATTGCTTGTTGTGTGTGAATGAGTGTGTGAGTGTGTGTATGTATGTGTGCCCTGTGATGGATTCTCACCCTGTCCAGGGTGTACCCTACCTCGAGCCCTAAGTCTCCTGGGATTGGCTAAAGTGTTATATAAGATGAGTGAGTAAGTGAAAATTAATATTTGTGCCATTCTCAAAACTTTTGGCCATGGCTATAGTTTTGTCTCCAAACAAAGCAAACAAACTCTGTGATGGAGAAGCAGGCAGCATTGATGCCTTGGATTCTTCCAGGGTACACTGTTTGATCAAGAGCATGTGTTATTGTCTGTTTGGAATTTGTGTACATGTGGGTTTTCTTTGTTGTCCCCAAACTAGATGGTTTAGTGACTCTATCCAGTGGCAACATTAGGACAACAAGATGCCTTCAGGAACATGCAAACTAGAGACTTATTGGGTTTGTCCTGAGGCTCCATTAAAGCTTTAAAACTTTAAAAACCCCAGATGTCTCCCAGACAATTTTTCTAGGCTCCTCATACTAAAGTCATCTTTAGGAAGTCGTTACTGGTTAATTAGGAATACAGTATTGTATTTTATTTTTCACAAAGATGACCTAATGATCTCTTCATACGTCTTGAGATTTAAAGAACTTCTATAAACATCCTGAGGGCATCATGTCAGCATCTTTTATCCTTTTATCAAATTATGTGTGAATAAGCACGAGTGTGTACATGTGTGTGTGCTTTGCGATGGATTGACACCCAGTTCAGGGTGTACCCAACCACGTGCCCTGGGATAGGCACCATAAACCCCCTGTATACTTCCTAACGAACCCTTAAAGCACTCTTTAGTCCTGGAGAGTCATTAACATTAAGTTTATAGCTATTTTAATTGTTCAACCTTTGAGAGAATGCAAAATTGTTTTAAGACTGTACAGTACTATACTTGAGTGGCATGATAGTTTAATTGTTAGCACTGTCGCCTTGCATCTCCAGGGTCCAGGGTTCGATTCCTGCCTCATTGAGTGTGTGCATGAAGTTCTCCCCATGCTTGGTGGGTTTCTTTTGCGTTTCCTTCCTTCCTATGCCTCAAGCCCAAATTGTATGGGAATGTGTGTGTGTGTGTGTGTGTGTTTTGCGATGGATTGGCTCCCCATCAACCCCCTGTATACATGATGAAGTGGTACTATAGACAATGAGTGGGTGATTGAGTGCTATACTTATAAAGTATCATAAAGGTCAATTCTACACTCAGAAGTAATAGGTTCCAACAAGCACTCCAATACGTCTTTCGGGTTGTTTGTTTATTTGCTTGGAAGGGTGCGCAAACTTTTGCACACAACTATGCACATCAAAAACATCGCGATTATAAATGCACGCATTGTGTGCGTGCAAGTCTTAAGGGTAATTTGCATGGATGGCAGAGTTGAGAAGGCGCAGAGGAGGAGTTCCCCCTCAGTCTCCTGAACCCTCCCGATGACTCGGAGCTGAGAAGGAGCAGAAGAGGGAGCAGATTCCACAGCACAGCTCAGCACGGCACAGGAGCAGCAGCGGCGCCTCCGCCACACACACACACACACGTACACACACACACATCAGCACCATGAGGCGTGAACGGGCGCGTGTACAGAGACACCCCACTTCCCCGAGCGCTCATCAGCGTCACATGCACGCGTAGTGGATGACAAGCACGCGGCGTTCAACACTGCGTTTTTTTTTTGTGTGTGTAACAATTACTATTATTGTTGAAAACTTTTACTCAGATTGGACGTTTGAGCTACGGCGCGCGGTGTTTAGATTATACAGCCAAGTGGTGCGAAGTTCAAACTCTGGACAGCGATTGTGATATTTACGTTGGATTTTTTTTTTTAATTCCTATTTCATACGTTAAAGCATGGACCGCGTGCGGATTGTGCTCGTGATGTCGCTGTGCATCTCGCTCGCGCACTTGAGTGACGGCTGGAGGGCTCGCGCAGGTGGCCGCGAGCGGAGAGACGCAGGCGCCGTTTCAGTGCACGAGGTGTTCGAGCAGCTGCGAGCGCAGAGCTTAAACCGAGCTCCCGTCAGATCCCATGCAATCGACTCGGAGGAAAGTCTGCGATCAGACACTGAAACCGCGCACGATCCGTTACAGGAGGGAGACACCGGAGACGTCCGGGAGAAAACCGGTAGAATCCCGAGACAAGCTGGCAGGAGCGGCGCCTCTCACAGAGCGCGGAGCATCAGCAGAGTCGGCACACCTGAGCGCGCGGAAAGCAAACCTGCTCATCCAAAGCGCCTAGTCGGGTAAGGATCAGCCGCGTTTGTAGTTTACATTTACGCGCGCGCCAAAGGTCGCGTCCCAGTGTTTAGTCTTATCCAGAACTAACAAAATTCTACTCCACTTCTACAACAAAGTGTTTACCTTTCATAATGCATGCATGCATGCAGAACCCTTTCAGAAAGGGAGATTCATTTCCCTTCCCAAGAATCATTGAAGAAAAGGTTACTCAAGGAATATTGGAAGCTGTTGGTGATCATACTGAAAACAAAGAGCACTGTTTTGGAAACGCTTGTGCACAGAGAACCCATTTCAAAATATATACCGATTTTCCATTTCCATGAAGAACCCTTGAGGAACACTTTATTCAAAGAGTGTTTCAACTTTTAACAAGCAAGCTTTGGGAACTGTTTCCATGCAGAACCCATTCAGAAATCGAGATCAGTTTCCCATTCAAAGAACCCTTGTAGGACCCTTTATTCAGAGAGTGTTGGGAACTTTGTGTGGTCGTATTGAAAATAAGGAACAGTGTTTTGAAAATGCTTCTTCAAAGCTAGACCATTTTCCCATCCGAAGAACCCTTTTAGAACATTTATTCATTCATTCATTCATCTGAACATCTGGATGGTCGTATTGTCTTATTAGTCTTCACTTATTGTTCCTGGAGGCAATTTCAATGGTTCTATCTCTGGAAGAAGCTCTAAAAATAATTTTTCCTGTTTGTTTTGTGTCAAAACATACACATGCAGAACCCTACAATAGAAGATTTCCCTTTCAGAAACAGCTCCAAGTAAAACCGGTTTAGAAATTGGACAAAACTTTTTCCATCCAGATACCTCTTGATGAGACCTTTATTCCAAGATTGCAGGAACCTTTTAAAGTCTTCAGTTCAGATCTTTTAAAGTTCAGGTTCCTGGAGGGATCTTAAAGTATTTGTTCACCAAAACATCCAATAGAACCCCTAAAAATCATTCAGTTTAACACATGTAAACACTAGCTTTTTGTCATCTCTATTTTTAAGGGTTGTCTAGGGGAACATCTGAAGGTTCTAAGTAGAACCCTATAACTGAGAATTTTCCTCTTAGTAAAGGTTCCAAGTAAAACCCCATATGAAAGCTTAAAGCATAAAGAACCCTGTATAACCATTTTGTAAGGGTGAATACTCTATAACTTCTGTTATCAGTTGTTCAGATGCTGCAGGTGCAAATTCAGTGGTGTTAGAATGAATGTAAGACAGTCCAGCAAGAAGTTTAATGTTCTAAGAGTTATTTCACTTCTCTAGTGAACTTCAGTCACAAGAGCTTTTGCTATTTAGATGTAAAAGTAATTTAATCCGTAAATGGTTAAAAACTCTGAGAATGAATGGCATGATTGGGATTTCCATCATAAGATTAGCTATAGCTACATAAAGACTGAAACCTAGCGATGCAGATAAATGTCTATAAATCCCTCTCACATCAAATCCCTGTTGTCCGATTCAACAGCAAAGCCTTATTGTCAACTTATTACAGTGCTCACAGTGTCCAACTTGACTTATATAAACAGAGTAAGCGTTAATTCAACATTGGGGATTATGCTGTGCACAGACGAGGAACGACAGGAATGCGATTCTCACCACAGCAGGATTTTAGGAAGGTTCTGAATGGAGACGGCTATATTATGAAATTCCCAGAATACAAGAATTTACTTTCCCTTAATGGATTTCCTTTTTTCTTTTTTTCTCCCAGTTACGTACAGGTGCTAGAAAATGTGTACTTTAAACTAATCTTTTGTTACTCACTTTCGGTAACATCCCATCTGCACACAACATTAAATGCTAAGTGGACATCGGATGATGTATGAGCAATCTGATAAAGCAGCCAACTAATGAACTTCTGAACAAGTAAATAGTGAGTAGTGGTGAAGGAATGTCTGCACTGGGCCATGATTCATTTTAGGTGGATGTTAGATGGGTAAACTCAGTGGATCTGAGGAATGTATGAGTGGGCTCTGCATATGCTCTATAAAAGACATCTCTTGTCATGGATACTGACAAATGTGTGTAGTCACATTACACATTATTATTTTTATTAATATTATTATTATTAATATTATAAGTAGTAGTAGTAGTAGTAGTATTGGGACTATTTTTCTCTTTCTGGTCTCAAGATGTTCTCGAATGCATTTTGCTGTGTCCCTGCTGTCCGTAATCATTATTATACCTAGTAATAACTATAAAATCACATTTTTGTTTGATACAGAACTGATGGTAGCCACTAGTGGTGCCATTTAACATGAAGTTCCTGATATTACTTTCACATGTGCCTACTATTTATGGAGAAATCTGATTCATGTCCTGTCTGTAGAGTATTCCCAGTGAAGTAAGTGCACACATGCATAAAGGTGTGTGTCTGTATGCATACATGTGTGCGTGTGTGTATGTGTGTTACAGTAGGCACACACCTTCTACAACCGTCCTACATATGGTTCCCTCTTAAAGCCCCTGCACCTTTTCTTTTGATCTGAAACACCTGTTTCTTTAATGGCCATCCCTCCTTTTTACTTTATATTGTTGGAACACTCAACCGACCTGTTGTCAGCATGAAAATCCTATTTCCGTTTGTTCTTCACCTTTAGTAAAGCCTCAGAGTTTGAGTCCATGTACAAACAAAGCACTGTACAGGGAGAAGTGAAAGAAATATGCGTACATAAGACTTATAGTGTTCTTTATAAATACATCTTTTGTAGCCGAGGTCACATTCTCTGCATGCCATATCAGGAGTTGACAAGACTGCTTAAGGGCGTGAGATGTTCTATATGACTAATTTCTAACAACCCATCAATGACAAATAGAGGTGGTTAGTGTAAATGTCCATCTGATATACAGTACTGTGCAGAAGTCTAGAGCCACTGTTCATTTTTCCATATTTTGTTTCCAAAGAGTCAGACTTTCTTGTATGTTTAATGCAGTCCTGTGGAGTTCTCCAGGAATCCGGAAGGACTTTTTTTGACTCTCATTTTTACGCAGGTTTATGGCTCTCATTTTCAGTCAAGTCGCTTTATCGGAACAGTTATAAAACTAATGAATGTTTTTTGTTTGTTAAGCCAAACCTGTCATTCAAGCATTAAGATGGTGATCTAGATGATCAGGCTGGTGATTAGTATACTGATGATGCTGAATGCTGAGTGGTCGGAACAGACGAGAGGAGAAATGAGGCTGCTGCTGAGGTTGTTATACCTGGCCTGACCACAAAATCAGTCTGCATTTGAGAAGGGTCAACGTTTTGGGTTGCATCAAGCAAAAATATCAGCTAAGGAGATTTGAAATGACTGGAACTGAGTTAAGAATGGTTCAACTCATTATCAAACATGGAAAGATACGGCTGAACTGACAACTTTGTTGAAGAAATGTGGTTGGGGGAAAAAAAAATTGAATGGCAAAACATTTTGTAACGCTGCAAGGTGAAGAATCATGAGCAAAAAACACATTTATGTTTAATAGTGAAAGTAAGAGCATTTCCATACGCACACAATGTGATGAAAACTTACAGGATTGGGACTAAACATCCATGAGTTTGTTAGGGACCATAAAGATTGGACTCCCAATTGAAAAAGGTCATGCGATCTGATAAGTACAGTCTGACCCTAGACCAGAGCAGTGGGCTTATATCCGGATAAGAAGGGAAGTGATGTACCCATACCCATCATGCATAGTGGCCACTGTACAAGCCTCTGGAGGCAGTGTTATGATCTGGTCATTCAGTTGGTCAGGTCTAGGATCAGCAACTCCAGGATCTCAGCTGATGACCTGAATGTACTGCATGACCAGGTTATCCCATTAATGGATGTTTTTCATCCCTGATAGCACAGGCATATCCCAGGACTCAGATTGTTAAAGAGTTGGTTCTGGGAGCATGAGGAATCATTTACGCACATGAACTGGTCACCACATTGTGTGCTGTAATCAAAGCTGATTTTAAATTGTATCTGTAGGCACTTTGCAGCATGCCACAGTAAAACATTTGTTCCCATTTCTTTTATTTAATCTGCATAATTCAATCAAATTTAATTTAATATGTAGAAATGAGGGGTGGCATAGGACTTTGCACAGTGCTGTATGTTTATAGGCTGTGGTTAGAAAATATACTTGTTCTACCCTTTCATCTTTTTGAAGAGTTCTATTATTAATACAGTGTTATAAATGAATATTAAAGCATAATGTGTTGTTATAGGAAAATAATAAATGAATGTGTACTGAGATATAGTTAGTGTGAACACCTGATGTCGATTATATTTCAAGGAACATAACAAGAAAGTATTCCAGTTGACATGACTTCCAGATTCCAGGAACATGAACCATTCTTTAAACTTTAGTCTTTCTCCAAAGTTGGCTTCCGTTATGACTTTCATTGTAATGCCTACAAACATTCATTCCCTCTCCAGTTTCTTATTTTTTCAAAAGGAAAAAAATAATGCGGCTTATGTTACCTAGAAACTGTAACGTCACCATTCCCAAAGACAATACCTAAAGTTACAGCTTTAACTCTGACTGTTAGAGCCTTCTTCCAAAAACCCTTATTAAATGTCACCCCACAAAAAAAAGAAAACCTTCACCACATCACCAACTTTAGAAAATTTATGTATAAAATCCGTTCATGAGAAATGTCCAGCATGCAAGTCCATGAGTGTTTTATAACGGTTGAAGAACAGTCTCAATAAATGCAGCCAGAAGTATCGCCAGAGCTTCTGTTGCAACGTACCGCCTGGCCAAAACAAAATCACTATTTCAGATGGGTCAAATTATTGGCCTACATCAAGCATAGAAAGCATTAAAATTGCTGTAATTGGGTTAAGAACTGTCCAACTTATTTAAAAAACCTGGAAGGATCATGCTGGACCATCATGGTCGGAAAAAAAAATAAGAATGAATGTTTTCAGGGATCTTTTAAAAGATTTGGAGAAGGTGCATTGTTAAAAAAAAAAAGTAGAAATCATAACGGAGAAAGTAAAAACACAATCCTCATGACAAGAGCTCATGCTAAAAGAGAAAAAAAAATGCATGCTTGAAGATTGAAAAAAATGATGAGGTCTGATGAGTTCAGAGTGACGGGTGTGTCAGGGTGAGAAGGAAAGAGCATGAAGCGATGCACCCATCATGCCTCTGGGGACAGTGTTATGATTTGGGGTTGCTTCAGTTGGTCAGGTCTAGAGCTTAAGAATGTTATGTGGCAATAAAATGAAGTCAGCTGATGACCTGAATGAACTGAATGACCAGATTATCACATCAAAGGAGTTTTTCTACCCTGATGGCTCAGGCATATTCCAGTCCTCAGATTATGAAAGAGTGATCCTTCGATCGAGAGGAATCTTTTTCTCACATGAATTGGCCACAACATTAAAACTAAAGGTGGTTGAAAGGAAGTGTACTCGCTGACCTTCTGCCAAGCTGTGGTGTAGAAATAAAACAACATTGTAGAGAAAATCTGTCACTTCATCTGTAATTCAGCCAAGAAATGTATGTAATAATGAATGGATCTGTCTCATGAACTCATATGAAAAACTGAACGGTTAGCTTAATGGTGAAGGGTGTGGTCAATGGATGTGGCTTTTCTCACTCAGCTTCCAGGAATCCATATGACTTTTTATTTTGTCTGACGTCATGTTGGTGTAGTGATACTGTATAACTATGCAGCACACTTCAACTCCCAGTGCCTTTGGTTTCTCGTTTCAGATATCCGTGTCAATTAAAGTTTTATGTCTGGGGTCGGTAAACCGCAGATTCTGTCATCCAGCTCGTTGTAAATGAAAATGCTTTACGCAATGATGAGATCGTGACATCTATATCTTTACTGTCATGTCTCAGTTTTCATTTGGGACAAGAGGGCTTTACACTTATTTAAAGCCTGCCAACATTATTTGGGGAACACGTTTTCTCTTTCACGCTTCTCAAAATAACACTGAAGTTCTGTTCAAGGATTTCCCCGCTGAGCATTAAAGTTCCCGTTGTGTAATTATTAGATTGGATTTCAGCATGTGGTATGAAAAAAAAATAAAGAGTGTCCTAAATGAATGCTTACATATTTTTTAACCTTGCATCTTATTATTCATCTTCAGTAACTAGTGTGAGCATGTTAAAGGACACATTTACTACAAGGCCTTTGACCGTTCTCTGACTCATGCTTTTTGGGTCGGTATGTAACATACACCTTATTGCTTAATAGGGCACATGAAGTTATCTTGTGTTATCGGAATTACTTAAATCATTACCTAGAGGCTAAATGTGTCTAATAAACTTGATATCATCATTGTGTAACATGCAGTGATTAGATAGTGAGGAAGGATGCAAACTTAAACTTTATTTAAACTTTATCTAAGGTTTATTTAGGTTAATCAAAATGTTGTACAGTACTCAGGGGCCAAAGCAATGGACAGAACACTGGAGAGAAACAAACAAGAATAATTCGTAATCGGTAGAGCATAACGAATCGCTAGAGAGAGCTGATTGGCCGAGCTCTCTCATAGGGGAGGGATGAGAGGCTTAGTGCTCCCACATTAATTACGGCTCTACAGCCAATCAGGGGCGTCTGTGAGCTCGCGCAAGCGGATAGCGCTGTCCTCCGAGTGTGTTATGCCTCCCCCAATGGTGCGTGAGCGGTAGTGATGCGCAGGTCGTCTGGTAGCCCGCGGACCCTGTAGTAGCATTCTGTATTAGATTTGTAAATCTAACAGGATTTTCCTACTGTACATAGTGGTTGTTATCTTCTGCCAACAATTCAGATACCCTCAGTATTTATTTCCACTCAGATCCCAGTGAATATCCCAGAGTCAGGCTGTGAGGAACCACATCATTGGACGGATTTACACTTCCAGCTTGAACACGTTACGGAATCACACGCAATTTAAGTGTAATTATTTGACATATTTCTGAAGGGGTTCTTGCCACATAAGAGCAAGATGAAACCATAGTTGCTCACTTAGTGAAAATCTCTGGAACATGAAAGTCTTCGCATGGGTCTTGAATTAGCATTACATCCATGCCATGAGCTCGGAGTGCTTTATTCTGTTTGAAGTGAGCATGCTGCTAACACACTGCGTGGTGCTAATAGAGATGCTGTTTTTGCTCCTGCAGGCCACATGTGTGTGGGGGTCAGCAGTGCTGTTCAGGATGGGCTGTTGCACCTGGAACAAACCGCTGCATCAAACGTAAGTCAAACACACTTTTTCATGATTTGCCCTGTAGCACCAGTTAATAGAGCGCATGCCAACATTGGAGATATACACTCCTTCATGTCCTGCACAGACCTGCTGAAACATCAAGTTTTATCATCGTGTAGAAAAGCACTTGAATTTAAAAATGTGTACCAGGGACTATCAGTGTGTGCACAGTTGCACCAATGCCCACCATGTCGACCGTTCAGCAATCAAACATGGCAAACAACATTATGTCATTCGGTAATGTTCATAAGCACAGCATCTGCTCCTGGTTGCAGAAAGCCACACATCTTGTTAGGGTATGTGCTTTGGGGAGGTTGGAGGTATAACAGGGTAAGGGATTCTGAAAGACAATGTTTAAAGATGGTAGAGACATAGCAATGAAGTGTAACCAAATGATGATCCTGTTTATCTCGGATATTTATTTAACTGTATTTTTGATTTGAGAAAAATCGCCTTTTGACAGGTTTGGATTCCTGCTATGTACCATTGCTATAGAATATCGTACAAGAATTATACAAAAAGCGACGTGTGTCTCCACTGTAAGCACAAACTAATACAGTACAAGCCAAAGTGGTGTTTTTCTGATATGTATCTCTCTGACGCTTTAGGCATTACACACGGAAAACAATCATATATTTGAGTGAGATATAAATATATGTGTATATAAAGCAGCAAAAAGTGAAGAAAATCCACCTGGATGAGAAGGTACAGTAATTCAATGAATGGGAAAAGACATGAGATTAGAAAGATAGATATTTGTTCTAGTGATGGGAAGTTTGAATCATTTTAGTGACTCGGTTCTTTGAATCCCATTCATCAAAATGAACAAATCTTTTTTTGAGTCATTAGTTCATTTCGTTCTTTTGATCAGAAATAAAATAAAATGTTGCATTTTCAATAAAAAGACCCCCAATACGTCTACCTACAAAAATTTTGGCTATAGTT
>JAOTQY010000002.1:17209179-17219365 GCA_026413445.1 Dolichallabes microphthalmus
CTATCTATCTATCTATCTATCTATCTATCTATCTATCTATCTATCTATCTATCTATCTAACTAACTAACTAACTAACAACAAATATATAATATAACAACAAAGCATGACTAAATGTTGAATGGGATGTTCCAAAAGCATGCATGGGTGTAATAGTTAAGTTTCCACAAACGTTTGGTAATATAGTGTACTCAGTAAGGTTACAGACATATTTAAACAGATTGTGATTGGCCACTGTGTTTGTTAAACACTCCAAAATAGAATTGAAAAAAAAGGCACATCAATATTAAGCTAGCCAGCTACATTGAAAGAATAACTAATGTTACCCTGATATTTGCCTAATTTGCTAACAGACGCTAAGGTTAGGGTAGATCATGCACCTGAAACAAAATAGCTATTGTTTGGCATTGTTATATTGTGAAAGCCAATAGCAAACATTTGATTAGAAACCTAGTCAGCATTTAGCTGAGTTAAGTTTGCTATAAAGCAAGTTAACATTAGGCTAAATGTTATAACATGTGCTTAATTCCAGTAGCCAGTTTGCTAGCGAGTTAGCTAAAATTATGATAGCTATTTTGTAAACTAAGAGACAACCTCACTAGCCAGGACAAGCCTTATACTTCTAGATTGATGACTATTGTATGATAGCGGGAGATCAAGTTGGTGATCTGAGTAGTTTTAAGATTATAAAAAATAGTTTTAAGAATTATTTCCATTCATATATATTGTAATGTAATGAAAAACTAAATGTATTTCCCTCAGATTTCTCTTTATTATTGCTTTATTTTTTATTATTACTGTGACAAATTTCACGTGACGGTAGTCAGTGACGGAGTCCTTCCCCCTGCCAGTGGGTGTGTAGCTGAGGTAGGGTGGTCCTCTGACCTTTGGCTTTCCTTTTGGGCAGTGTGACTTTCCACTGTGGAGGATGTGAAGGGTTCGGACTTTCCGGAGCCAAGGGAACATCCTTTTCAGTGATTTAGGACAGCCATCCTGCAGGGTTCCCTTCAAACACTAGATTATGTAACATCAACATGACAGAGAATGCAGACTCAGCATTCCACATGATCCCTTGACCTACTACGCCATGTGCATTATTACATCTTTAGAACTCTACAACTATTACATTTGCCCCCCCCTCCCCTCCATATTTTTATTCCCCAGTTTGTAGTTTTTAGAATAAATAAATGAGTTACGGCAACCTCTGTCAGATGCTTTAAAGAATATTCATCAACATGATTATTTATTGAAAAAAAACTGCTGAGAAAACTTTCAGCATTCAATGCTTAAACTGATGGAATTCACTGCTGGGATGAATCATACAGAAAACCATTTGTGAATGCAGTTCATTATAAAAATTAAGAGAGTTTTGCAAAACATGTGGTAACACTTTCCCTGAAGATATTATTACATTTTGTACTTACAAAATTTCCTGCAAAATATCACGTCAATATACTTATCATGGCTTGCTTATAATTAATTACTACTCAAAATTATCATATGTATTTTGGAGCTAAAGAACAATCAGATCTTAGTTGTGGAGAGACTTCGAGAACTGTACATGACCGTTCCTAGCCTTAGTGTGTTTTGCAGATGGTTGGATTGGAAGCAGACTGTGTGTACAATCTAAATCTTTGTTTTTGAACATGGCAGTATTAATTTCATATGAGACTGTCTGTCTAATTTGGCAAATTATTTGTGCATTTGTATTTAGCAGGATACATTGAACAATTAGGCTTATCACATTTTATCCAGTTCTGTTGTACAGATGACGCTCATCACTGAACAGACTCTCTCTATCCCTTTATTCTCACTCTTCACTTCAAATGCTAAAGGGAAAATTGATGTCCTGGAGCAGTTGACATGTTATATGGTGCTCTAGTGGCAAACATGACTTTTAGCTATTTTGCAGACTTTAAAGACCACAGCCAGAAACCTACTAACCACATCGTACAGAAAATTCAACTACAAGTATGATCATGTGGAAATTTGCTGAAATATGTCTGTATTTAATAAAGAAAAAGGCATGTAGATCAGATTGGAATTGGAAAAGTTTCATGCAATTCTGTATGGTTTTTGAGCAAAAGCTCAAACCTGCTTATGATATATATCATGTAGTGTTAACTGTGCAATTACAATCTAAATTACAACTAAAATCATTGAAACACTCCTGCTCAAACGTGAGCAAATGTTATACAATGTAACATGTGCTTAGGTTATAGGATCTAGTGAAAATCCTTGACATGGAAAAACAAAAACCATGAAGTGATTGAAAAAATAAGAGTGTTAAGCGCTAGTTAGATTGATATTCGAGTGAAAGATAAAAAGTGAACAACCGAGTGTTCTTTTCCAACATACTTCCTTGCTCAGAAGGACAGCTTCCATCCAAGAAAGCTATCAGTATAATTTAAAGTAAACCATCATATCTGATCATTGAGCTTCTTAACACCGTAATTATAAAATACAGCTAAAATCATTCTAAATATAATGTCGTCAGATGATTATGTCACCATAATAATAATAATAATCAGATAATGATGTCACCGCCACCAAAAATATACAAATTTGTCGTTCCATCATAATCAGATTGACCTCCCAGTCAGAGTTTCTAAACTAAACAATTGACCTAGTAGAGTTGAAAGTGAACCAGCAGAGCATTCACTGGATTGTCTACTGTGCTAACATACCATTTAGACCAGGTGGCAGCCATATGATCCTCAGACTAACTGTATATCTGTCATGGATAAAATATACAACAGGATTCGTTGTCCAAGCAGTGGCTGGTCCAAAGGTTGGTATGCATGGTTATAGACAACCTGGACACTCAGTCCCTTATGCAACATGTCACTTATACATCCTCATGTTTATTATTTATAGGTCTTGCTACTCAGGGTAGTCTCTGCCGCTGGTACCCGGGTATCACTGGGTATTTTCTCCTAACTTCAGTTCTCCCGTTGGCATGACTCTGATGCTCTTTGAACACCTTTCCAGAAAATTCCTAATGTATGTCGGCTCCTCATTACATTGCATCATACATTTTCCAAATGATTCTTATCACAGTTGGCAATTTTGCATGGCAGTTACTTACGTAATTGTGATTCTATGAACCTCACAATTCTATGAACTTGAGCCAGCAGTGACCTGGCAAGAACACGTCAAGAAGGTTCCAGGGAAAGATGTATGTATGACAGTTGTACTTGTAGCCAATACTGCATCGTTAATCACTTTGAGAGTTTGCTGGAAGGTCTCTGCGTGTGTGCCCGCACGCACAAGAATGTAAACAGGTGATATTGCTGCCTCTGGTGGATATCAGGGGTTCATAGAATCTGAGGATTAGCAGTATCAGTGGTTTAAATGAGAGAAATGCCCTTGTACTGTATGTAAAACTAGAAATATGGTAATAACTAGTGAGAATGAGTAAATCAGTAGGGACAGTTTTCTTCGATCCAACTGTTATTATATACATACATACATGGATTGCCTGTGAAGGCTTGTGGGGGGACCTGGTTCCTATACAAGAGAACTTAGTAGCTGCAACCCTGGAGCTGCAAGGTTAACCACTATATACTGTGGTTTCAGGACATAAAAACTGACGCACATAGAAAACCGTGACATTTGCATGCCACTTTAGACCCCTATAAATATTTTTCTAGCGGTGTAATGGCATGCAAAAGTCACAGTTTGCACGGTTTCTATGCCACAATTTGGTATATATTTAGTTTGGTTTTAGGATTTGGTATTTAAATTCAGTTTTTAGTGGTTCCACCGTCTTTTTACACCCCCAGATTTTTTACACCCCCAGATTTCTACTAGTTACTGTATGTCTCCCCTACTGGGACAATAAAGACTGTCACGTACTTCCTTTAAGACACATTCACATGCATATGTGTAGAACTGCTGCTAATGCTGTATCACGGAGTCAAGTATTACACTAGGAGAAAAAGCGCTATCCCGCCCCTCACTGTGATTGACAGAGGCGGGCAGGGTATACCATCTTCTCATCCAGAGAGTCTGGCCAGTTTTTGCTTGCTCAAGCCCTGAACGATAGGGCAGGCGTATTGGTTGGCGTTGTGCGTTGTGACAATTTGGAGATGGTTTTGAGTCTTTTGACTCTGTTCTCAAAATGTCTTATTTAAAAGTAAACCACAGTCATATTTTGTT
Source organism: Dolichallabes microphthalmus (assembly GCA_026413445.1). Taxonomy (NCBI): domain Eukaryota; kingdom Metazoa; phylum Chordata; class Actinopteri; order Siluriformes; family Clariidae; genus Dolichallabes; species Dolichallabes microphthalmus. The sequence goes on from JAOTQY010000002.1 coordinate 17,213,339, forward strand.
GGTTCTAGTTGATGGAAAACAGTGAATTTTAGCGTTTTCTGACTGAGGAAACCTAATACTGAACATTAGTACTTTGGAAGTTTAGTTGAGGTTTGTAATAAGTGCTTCAACTCTCAACAAAAATGTGAGGAAAATTTATGTTTATTTTCATGGCAGCATTGCTAAATAAGAGTAGTAAAGAATGCATTATTTTTGGTAAAATCCTCAAATGTTTTAAAATGATACCTTCATTTATACATGATACACATCTACTTAAGTACTTCTGGGAATACGGTTAGACTGGGAAAGGACATCTGTCTTATGGCACCTTAATCCTGACTTAACTGAAGCAACGTTCCATGGTCAGCAGTATCTTCTCCAGAACCGCAGTGATTGGAGATGCTATGAATATACAACAGTGTAGTCACTGGGGTCTAATTGTTCACTGATGTTTGGCCCTGTGTATTCTGGGTAATAGGGGAGACCATAAGCCAAGGCTTTTTCTTAAATGCCAGGTGCAGGGCTGTGTTGCAAACACATTAAATGAAAACAGGATGCTATTTCTGGACCTTTCACATCTACAGTATCTTAAATCATTTATTGATGTTCCATGTCATGACTTATGATAATTATTGTGATGAATCAGTTTGATTCAGGAACAAAATAATTTTATTTTGCTTGATAGATAGATAGATAGATAGATAGATAGATACTGTACCTGATTGATCCTGAACAAAATTGAAAAGTAGCATGGCATAGAGGAGTTATAAATTTGAAGACATGGTTATAAAGTATATGCATGTTAATTTGGGTATATTTGCATATCAAAGTATATATATTTAAAGCATTTTAATGGGAAACTGCCGTCCTGCTCAGTTTCAACTATGAACTAGTTCATAAGCATGAGTTATCACAATACACGTTGGTGGTTTTCTTAAAAAAGCAGAGGCACTAAAGCCGGCAGAAGGAAAAATGGTCATAAAACTTTGAGCTAGCTTTCTATGCGGTGTGGCCACGCCCATAAAGAAGAAAAGGACATGGTTTTGGAGAAGGTCATAATAATTATAGCCAAGCCATGCTCTCCTTTATCATTGAGGGCCTGATTGAATCCACATGTTTAAGGGTAAAATATTACAACATGATAAATTGATAATGAGGGCATTTATTTTTTACGTACCCTTACGTCCTGGGAAAGACAGTTAATAAAGTCAGTTACATGAAAATCAATGAAGTATAATGCCATTTCTTAGATTTGAAAATGAATGATGGTCATTGGTTTAAATTTCAGATAGTCGAGTTTTATTTCTGTTGAATAATCATTGAGTGTAATCACCAAGAAGCAATTGAGCAACCAAACACGTTTTACTTATGGTCACCTGTAATGAGAGTGCTGTGAATCAAGTGGCTCTCGGTTCACATAATATCGATGTAAATGCATTTCATTTACAGCTGACATCCTGCACTGTAAGATTTAAATCCCACATGTTGGTGCGCAGATCCAAAAACGAGCATCGTGCCCCTCACCAATTAAATAAGGCCTGCTCTAAATGTGCTGGCACACAGGAAAGGCAAAATAGTGTTTCGTCTTACACCACAACCTCGCAGACCTGCGCATGAGAGTGACCACACAAGGTTCGAGTCTTCCAAAGGGTTGCAATTTATGTTTGTGCTTTGAAGTGACAGAAAGCTCTGGCTTATTTTAGTTTTATTTCACCGAGCACGAAGATCGTACCAGCTTGTTGTCCAGAGAGACGTGCCAAAACAGCTTTTATTACACCCTCATTGACATGCGTTTATGGGGAAAATATTGGCATTTATACTGTATAATATACGCAGGAGTCATGGTAAATTTTAGGTGCAAGGGAACTATTGAAAAGAGCGAGACAGCAACCTTGGAACCGAGACATAATGCTTGGGAAAACCCGAGCCATTAGGTAAGGGTGGTTTACCGCTGTGAGGGCAGCTGGGTGTTATTTCTGTGAGTAATACTGGATCATAATGTGAAAACGGTATGGCTCCCGCACCCCTACTGCTTCCTTCGTAGCTCTATTTGATTTCCAAAACAAGTCAACACTACAGTACATAGTCGTACCTACTAACAATACAATTGCTGGGGATGTATTGTGTTGAATAACTCACATTTGTAAAAGGTCAAGTTACCAAGACTGAATGGTGACAACAGAGAGCTCTAAACAGAGAAGACAGATTTATTTTAAATTGAATGCAGGGAGAATGAAAGCATATTTCTCTCTCCATTCATCTTTAAACATTCTGTTTTTGTTGTCGGTTTGCTAATCAGAGCAGAGAGATAAATAAAATGAAACCACAATCACATTCCGCAAGAACTCTCTCCCTCTGTCCCTACCCCTGTAGCTAGTCTCCTTTCTAATGCGCTGTCTTCGGGTTAAGTTATTCGCGTACACAAATGCATGCGATCCGACAAGCGCCAACACAGGAGCTGCTACAGAAAGTGTACTGCTTTTTGTTTGGAGTCAGTTTTTTTTATGATTATCAGCTTATCAGCAGTATCTTTTTAACTAGTACTGTACTTAGTTTAGTATTATTATTATTATTGAAATATATGTATTAAAGTCTGAATAAAGTATTGCAATACACCAGTTAATGACGTGCCGGATAAAAATATGAGTTAAATCGTAATACTGTAATGCAGCTATCAATCAAGGCTATAGCTGTGATTGTAATGCCTAATTTGATCAGATGCAAGTTCATACTTTGGTTTCCTTTCTTTTCCCTTCATTGAAAACACAACTAATAAAGCCATTCAATTTGTAAATACTTCCAAATCATCTATCACGGTTGCTGGAAGAGGTTAAAAAGCAAGCAGGGATTTAAACACTGGATAAAATGGAACCATCTTTTAATGCAAATCATTCTTTCCCTTCTTGTACTTGCCATTTATCTACAGAATGTCTGTTAACATTTAGGTATACAGTATATACGTATGAGACTGGACTGTACACTGTAGTTATTTTATGGGTGATATGGGGTTCTTAACCCAATTGCATAGGATGTCTTTGTATGTTATGTAATTTAGATGGCCAAACTTGTTCCATAGGAATCAAGTGAGTTCTATGAAAAATATTAAAGCTATATGAAAACATGATTTGCCAAGGTTGGAATCAAAGAACTTGAATGGATGGCTCAGGACTCTGACCTCAACCCTACTGAACACCTTGGGGTTGAACTGTGGAACACTGACCGCGCCCTGGATCTCCTTGGCCGACATCACACCCTGCCCTTACCCGTGCTCTTCTGGTTGAATGACAGATCCCCACAGCCAAGCTCGAAAATCTAGTGAAAGGCCTTTTCTGACTATTGAAGGTTATTATAACTGTAAAGACAAATCGGATGTTCAGCTAGCACAAATGAGTGTCATGTCCAAAATGATTTGGCTGTATAGTGGAAAAAACTGAGATGAGATGGGTTTGTTTTGACTCAAGAGTAATCAGAACTGACAGTGTCTCACATTATGATGGATAGTCTAAAACTATTATTAATTTCAATACTATTCAATTCTTATTGCTCTGGAGTCAAAACTAAACCATATCATCTTAGCGTACCCAGATATCCAGACCAACATTTCCTTATATGTTCACATTTTAGGGCGAATATCAGACTCTTTATAATCTTTGATGACAGCTTAGTCTAGACAGTTTTGTCACTGATGAAAACTGGTGAGATACTGTCGAGGCGTATTTTGAACATTTATGAAATGCGGTTTCTATTGTTCGCTTTTCAGGTCATTTACATTGCCATGAAGAATGATTTACTGTATCAACACTTACTGTATCTATCAACAGATCTCTATAAACCGGGCCTTTTAAGTCTACTTGTTCTCCACGACCATTGAAAGTACAATTGCCTGGCTGTTAAATATTTTCCTAATACGGCACATCATAGAGGTTTTTTTTTTCTTATTATACCATAACAATTTAAGGCATATTCACAGCCACACTAAAATCATATCACGATATTCTGCTGAAGCACTTAAAAGAGTAAAACATTGCATTAATTGGTAATCTGTCTATTTGTTTTTATTTTTTGAGGCTGTTTCTTAGTTGGAACAATTGTGTAATTCTTAAAGCTCCTTCCATATTCACAATGCCTCTCCTGTTTAAGCTGCAGTGCTCAATAACCATTATGCTCCTTGCCAGCGTGCTGTTGTTTCGAATTAGGCTGATGATCTACATGTTTGGATTCTCGTGCTGAAATTGAGTTATGCTGTGGTGTGAGGATTTTACAAGAACTTGTGCAACCTTGGATTTCCACTTGACCTCCACCAGATGCCACTTACAGTACGACCTCTTTAACCAACCAGCCATTTGATTAACTCTAACAATTCCAAGCTCTTCTACAATAAATGCCGTTTGGATGAATAACCAGCTGCTTTAAATTTAAGCATGAACATTAGTCTTATTGTGTTAATAAGGTTAAGTAATTTTTTTATTGTCCCCCTTTTTTTTTAAAGGTAGTTTATTGACACGATGAATCTTAATCTTAATCTACTCGGAACACTTGTGAATTGTTACCCTAACCGTTGCTATTGCTGTCCCTTTCATTTCTCAGTTTATTTCCAGTTCATTGCTAAATATAGGGTTTGGAATGGTGCCATTTGGTACGCTGAATCATAGACCAGGCAGCTGATGCCAGAGAGTCCTGTCTGATGTCCGGGAGATTTGTTTAGACAGTCACTGCATAGCCAACTGACTATTTCCAGCCCGCAAACACAGCCTTCGTATCAGAAAATTTCTGCATTAACCGATCGATGCTAAACGCCTGGATGTTGGATGTGGGTCCTGGATTTTCAAACAACTCAGGATGACAAATGGACTTTGCCATGGCGAAAGGCTTTCCCAGAACCAACTTCTTCAGATCCAGAGACGACTGCAAACTTCACTGCTTCCTTAGTGCTCTGTTGGACAAAAGAGACATTACAGAGCAAAATGACATTTCTTGGTCAACAAGTTTAGTTCGGCTAGAAATGAGTAACTGATGATGCTGTAAAGTTGGCTTCAAGATAAGGGATGTTTAGGATGTTGTGTTATCGTTCTGAAGTGCTTTTCTGTTTTCCTTGATAAATCAAAAGGAACCAATTGCTTTAAACGCTTAAGAAGACGATCTCTTGCTGTGTATGTTTTTGTTACTGTATGTAGCACAAAACAGGCACAATTTATGCCCGATTTCTCTTCTGAATTGTCATAGGTTTATAAACTAGCTTAAGTGTGTTTAGCAGTTTGTATTCCCAGTTCTCGTCTCTCATGTTAACATTCGTGGTACAAAGGGACCTACAGGACTGCTGTTTCCAATAGCCACCTAAATGCAAACAATAACCAGTTCAGCATTGCAGGCATGGGTGGTGAACTATTTACCCACCGTCCAAAGGCCAGTGGTTGGCACACCTACAAAGCCCACATACGGAATGTCCCAGCAGAAATTTGGCTTCTGTCACTCAGCTCTTTTCTGCATCCAATTTTACAGAAAATATTCATGGAATCTCTTCTACTCCTTAAAATCTCTTTTCAAATTAAAATTTTATTGCCCAATGTTTACTTGATCTGTTCACCAAATGACAACAGTGGAAAGAACATGTTTGTATTCCTCTCTACGGAAGATGCAATGCTAATGACCGAATGTGGAGAGAATTCTATGAGAAAATGTCAGTTCCAAAAGAATAATACAGCACGCTGAGCCAAAAGTAAGGGGAGCATTTTTTTTGTTGTTGTTGCTAAAATATAAAACCTATTTGCTAAGATGCTGTATAGCTAACCTTGTCTAAAGTCATGTTCATGAATAAATTGTTGTATGTTGTAGGTGGTGCCAGTTTCGACACTGAACATTTGTTACGTTTCAGTATCAATTTTACTGTTGTGTGGTACAAATTAACAAGCGCATAACATGGGGGGGCGCAATCCAGTGTCTTCTTGTGCCAGTCCCAAGTCTGGATAAATGGAGAGGGTTGTGTCAGGAAGGGCATCCGACGTAAAAACATTTGCCAAATCAATGATGCGAATCACAAATATCACTTCC
>JAOTQY010000002.1:17257858-17270776 GCA_026413445.1 Dolichallabes microphthalmus
ATATATAGTAGTTCAAGAATGCTGGACAGTGGTGGGCCAAGTGCACAAATCCTGTACTAAAAATATTACTCAAGTAAAAGTAGACGTCTTCCAGTTACATTGGTCATTGAGAAAAAATGCAAAAGTGCTCACCTTGTAAGGGAACTTTAAATTCAAATTCTAATTTTATTTGTCACATACACAGTCATGATATGCAGTGAAATGCTTATACGACTGCCAGTGACCTTAAAAAATAAAAGCTTACACATAAGAAATAAATATGAATAAAAGAAATACGTTAGAAAACAAAATTAACTAGTAAAATATACTGTACAAAGTAAAATACAGTATACTGTACAATACATATAAGGACAAAATATCAATATAGAAATATAGAAAAAGAATTTAATAGAAATAGAAATTTGTCAAAATTGTAGAAATTTAGAAATGTCTGGGGTGTGCAAATCTGTATGAAAAGTGACTTCTTGAAGTGTCTTATTAAAGTGATTTGTGCAGTGGTCCATAAATGAAAATATAAAAACATAAATGTGTAGTGCAACTGTGCATGAATGAGTCCATAGTGGCCATGAATGCCCAGTCAGTGTTGGTTGTTAAAAAGATACTGAGCATGCATTTGTTCACTGTAGCTTTTAAGTCATACTGTAGTAAGAGTCTCTCTCTCTCTCTCTCTCTCTCTCTCTAAACAAATAATCTTTCTGTTTTTATTGGCCGAGTTAACATCAGTTCAAGGCAATGTGTTTATATTATATACTATATAGTACCACTTTAGGTTATGCTCATCTTATGCTTGTTATTTCCAAAGTACGTGTGAGAGAGAACTTATACCACCTCCTCATCTGTATCAGATTCCTCACTCTACTCCAACTCTCTCTCTCTCTCTCTCTCTCTCTCTCTCTCTCTCAGGTCTTTGATCAAACTATCTTGCCAGTGTGGAGCTTGGACACCTATCAAGGCATAATGATAACAAAGAAATCATTCTCGAATAAGCTTCTCAGAAACATTCTCATATATCGTTCATCATTCAGATTTCCTAATCCAAATTGTCAATGTGATGGCGGAAAAAAAAAATGTTGAGGGATGTGTTTGATTTGATTCTCCCAGTCGTTATAATACCGGGTATCAGATATAGCAGAGGAAAATCATCCAATCCTGAGCCATTTCATTGTCATTTTTCTGTTTGTGTTTTGTCAGATATCAACGAGTGTCTGATTCCCGGTTTGTGTAAACATGCAGAGTGTCTGAACACTAGGGGCAGCTACAGGTGCACGTGTAAGCCTGGATACATGCTGGACGCTGCACGCAGTCAGTGCGTCTGTGAGTTACACAGCATACACGCGCATCTACAACTACACACACTCGGTATACTGCACACTAAATAACAGTTTATGGAAAAGTATGAAATTTTAACGGGAGTCATTTCCAGAGCTGGAAAAGTAAACTCGTTTTGGAAGATTTTTTTTTTTTTAAGTATTACGGATGTTTTGTCAAAGTAAGACCCAGGACATGTATTTAATTTTTTAGATTATCCATAATATTTTAGCACATGCTTTTCTCTAAAGCAATTCATAATCAAACAAGGAGGCAAATCATGCACTCGAGTTTTACGAGGCTTTCTTAAAAGTTGTTGTTTCAGTTGTTTCTTGCCAAAGCTGGGATTTCAACGTTCAGGCCAGATCTGTCAAAAATAACAAGTGTTTTTTTTTCCCCCACAAAGTTTGCAGCAGTTCAAATCACCCATATCCTATCATGTCATGTTTTCCCTTGTCATCATATACTTACTGTCATTTAAAAGAGCATGACGAATACACTGTAACAGATTTAAATCTAATCACTCCAACCCATTTCAGGAAGTTTGAGGTACAGTGAATGTGTGAATTTCATTTCCATGCAATAGCAAAATTAACAAAGCATTAAAATGTAGAACACTATCTACCATTATTAAGAAGGGACTATCTAATCAATTAGATTCATACACATTTCTCATATTTCATACAAAATTTCCTATTTTACAAAGATACACCGATCAGACATAACATTTTGATCACTGATGGGTGAACTAAAGAGTATTGTTCACCAATTATACACCAGTAAACTTGTGACACTTTGTCTGTTCCAGTCTCATAGAAAAGCCAATGCAGAACAAAATCGCTGAAAAATTTCACTGCTAGCCATGATAGGGACTGGAACACACAGTTCCCCACAGCTCAGGGTCCAGCAGACGAAGAGTCCAACCAGACCCATAAACTCCCCAGATCCCTTGTTTGTCCAGATGCACTGGAAAAACAAGTCCAATTTACGTCCCCAAAAGACCAGAAATATGTCGCAAAGCAGCTTTACACACTAAAAAGAAAAGTATGTGATGTTAGATGGTGTTCTTCATTTTCTGTTGGCAACATCTTGGTTCCAGACATCACAGCAGACCATCTGAGGTCTTGTGGAGTCATGGCCTGAGGGGTCAAAACTAGGCGTTAATAGGTTTAAAATCTATGTTTGGCTACAATATGATTATTCATTGAAAATGGGTCAAATCTCATGAGGATACAAATCAGATAAAAGAAGCATCAATTTGGATATGTGTAAACAAGGTCTTTAAAGTCTTCTGAATTTCTTGTCAATTGTTACTCATGTGCTCTGTTTCTCTCAAGTATGCACATAAATACTTAGTGAGTCAGACCACAATACAAATGTATATTTACGCAATTGTGATGTTTACAGCGGATAAAGCCGTGTCTATGGAGAAAGCCTCATGCTACCGCTTCATTTCCCCGGGTTCTTGTAGCCATCCAATGGCTCAGAAAATCACTAAGCAAATCTGCTGTTGCAGCCGCGTGGGAAAGGCCTGGGGCTCGGCGTGTGAGAAGTGCCCGTTACCCGACACAGGTACGTCACTTTCATGTCTTTCACAACTTATTTTTATCTGTGATGGTTTTTTTTTTTGTACTCAAATCAAAAATGCAAATGTTGACAGACTGTAGATGAATAGTTCTGTACCATACAGTATAAACACTATTAATACAATTCTCACTGAATTTATGACTGGGAAATATTCTCCTCTGTAAAACATATGATAAGAAACATCCCTTTTCCTGCTGCTAATTTTATCTTCAAAGTCAAAGAAAGATACATGTACAGTATGTCATGTGTGTGCTAATGAAGTGATTTACGGATCATGGGAGAGCAGGAGAATGAACTATAGATGGTGCAAATATAAAGGAAGGGCTGTGATGGTGTATAGATTTATGCTTTGTTCGTCACGTTCTGTCTGTCAAAGTAAAATGAAGGAATGAAGATCCAGCATAGTTTATTCAGCTTCTCTGCTTTAAAATTGGGAGGAGGGGATTTCGACTTGATGAAAGTTTAAAACCTGCATGAAGTCCACAGTGTACCACCATGTGTTTAGTACCAGCTGCTGTCTTTCATCTAAAAACCATACTCTCCTGATCCATACCGTCTGCTGCGGCTAACCTTCATGAGCCAAATGAGATTTCGTATAGCATGTAGGATGTGGCTGAACATACAGTAAAGCTTGATATTCCTTGCTTTGGCTGTAGTCACGCACATATTCTTTGCCCTTTACTGTAGATATTGTTAGTTTTTCCGTTGGACTTAGCATCAAATTACAGAACAAGGTCTCATCACTGTAAGGCTAGAATAAAAATACCATAAAAAAAACCCATAGCAGAACTGCATTTGGTTTAGTGACCATGAACCAACTATGCTCCTGTAACAAATCCACTATGCTAGCATAGCAAGTCACATGCTTTTATGTCAATGTCCCTCTATGGAAAAGATTAAAAGTGAGAGTTTTGTTTAGCTTGACCTTACACATTTTAAATTTCTAGGAAATTGAAAATGTCTTATTCCTGTAATCCATAAAATCCACTTTACATTTACATACGGCATTTGGTCGACCCTTATCTACAGCGACTATTGGTGGTGCTAGGGTTTGAACATGTCACCCTCTGATCCATAGTCTGATCCATAATGCTTGACGGTTACTATCTATATTGAGTTTTGTATACAAGAATATTGCATCATGATGTGAAAATACTAGCGCATGCAGTATTTTACATTTATAATGATTTTTTTTACAGATCACTTTAAGGAGATTTGTCCAGCAGGCCACGGCTATACCTACTCTCGCTCAGATGTCCATATCACACTTCGCGAGCTGGAAGATGAGGAGCGCACAGAAGTCGACTCTGTCTTTTCTCAGGACCCCGTATATCCAGAGCCTCCTCAGACCCTGCCGGAGACATCTGTTTACCAAGTGCTACCACCCGTTCCCCCCGAGAACTCGTTTTATGAGCCCTCAGTGCCGTCTTATCCTCAGACACCTGCTAGGCCTCAGCCACCCAGGACTGGTCACACGCCTCTTCATCCTCCTCCAGTCTACGTACCGGAGAGTGAGTATAAGGAATATACTGTACAGTATGTAGAGTTTAAGGTACTGTATTACATTCCAATGTAATGTGCACATGTTTTCAGAGTTAGCTCTTCAATATTACTATAGCAGAAATTCTGGAGAAAGTTGAAGGTATTGATGCAATTTAAAAGCTAGATAAGCTTTATGGAAATAAATATCGTAAAATGCAATCCTGATGGAGAAATATACTGTACCACGGTGCTGATAGTACAAACAGAATAACCTTTGTTGAATAACCTTTGTCCTTCCTCTTCTCGTCTTCCTATCCTCTAGGTGTTAACACCGTAATTGTGGTAAGAAATTCTTTTTTAAAAAATAATAAAAAATCATTTTCATTTCAGAATTTTTTTTTATAAAATGACTTCTAATTATTGTCATTATTAAAAGAAAGTCTCTGATTTATCCCAGGATCCAGTTCATACACCGCCATCATACCCAGGTATTATTTCCCTTCTTACAGTTACTTTATTGTGGAAAGTATTCTGGATAATTTAACAACACATGAACAGGAAACATTGCTTTAACCTAATGTCCACACTTTGTTTCTGTGTAACTCAGCAATCTTTGAGCCATGTAAAACAGAGATTAGTCAGCTCTTGGGGAGATGGAGTCTTGACTTTATTTTTCAATAAATTGTTCTTATAAAACCAAGACAACCAATAATTGGATCCCACTGCCAGAGTAAATACGAACAAGTCTAACGTGCATCATGCAAAGCTCTTTGGCGCCCTTAAAGAGTTATTCATGTTTTTCTGTTGTTTTAGTAGGTGGAAAGACATTTAGTATTTATGTCAATGTTGCTTGCATAGATTAATTACAAGAACGTCTATTTGAGATTAATATAATGATGGCCTGCATATTGTAAATCTTGTAAAATGGACTGGATAATTCATTTCCATAATTGTTTGTGTTGATTTTGGGCGGTTTCCTGCTGTAGATGTGGTGGAGGTCACCTCTAACTCTCCTACATATCTGATGCCTGACGTGGACGATCGTGACACGGCACCGATCAACGTTGCCACTCAGGTTACAGGTTCGTGCCTACAGACAATCCATGGGATTCCTTCATCTTACCAAACTATCAGAACTAACCCTAGATTATATCTATTTTTTTGGAGCAAATGAGACTTTGGACCCAGAGAAGATAAAGCAGTATGCGTTTAAATGAATGTGAATATGTTCTTTAGAACAAACAGAAATTATGTTCCAGATGGATGCAAATAGAATAAAAGACTTTTTTTTTAACTTTTTTTTTTTTTTTTTGGAATGCTTGCTAGAAAGGTTCAAAGGGTATAAGGATGCATCTGTCAGATCCCACAAGATGCAAAACGTTGTACCAGTGGGAGATTTTATATAGTTTTTATTAGATTTTATATTCATGCGGGTTAGTACTGTGGCATGCAGGACAAATAAAGACAGTGAATGTGCTGTGCTGCACAAAGCATTTAAACTCGACTACGAGGCTTCTGGGATAAATTGTCAAGTTTCAAGTTGCTCCTCAGTGTTTTAGTTTTGCAGTTTTCCAGTTTTGCAACTCAGCTTTTTGCAAGTTCTTTTTTTCAAGTTCTAGTACAAATGTACTATGTGGGTGGTTTTAACGGGGCTACTTTCCCATTGGCCAACAGCTTGGGTTTTGGTCGTATTCTCATTAACCAGTTGCTGGTAGTTAGGAGTTACAGTACACGACTGCTTCATCATGGGCCAGCTTTTTTAAATCCATTCTGTGTCATCCGTTTAGGTTTTTTTTTTGGACACAGTTGTACTTGCATATAAATCTGAATACAGAGGCAAATATTTGGGGTCATTGAAGAGATACAGATCCAAACAATTAAAGAAATAATTTCATTTAATTTAACATTTAATTAACACATTTCATTTAATGAGCACAGACTTATGTAAAACCAAAAATATACAGTAGATTAAACCAGTGCTGGAAGAAATATATATATATATATATATATTTAATAAGATGAATATATACAGGTTTTCCATCAGGAAGGGAACAGCCGAAAAAAAGTTTAAAGAAGACCATAAAGACGTAAATATGAACGTAACTTGAGAGTATATACTGTACAATATGCGTTATATCCAAATCAGCAGTATGAAAAACTAAATAAAAATGGATGTGCCAATTTACAGTATAGACACTGTATTATACAGACTGAACCATATATTGCGTGTGATCCTACAGTTTAGCATATCAGCAGTTCAACATAGCAATTTGAGCAACTATATCTCATTTTTTTATCCAGGAGTTTTTGCTTTTCTATTTGAGAACCTAAAGGGTTAGACTTGTCATATATTGTCTCCCTTTTTCCATCTTCTGGCATAAGGTTTAGGAATGGAGCCAGATCACAGCCTATGATCACTGCAGATCAAATGCAAGATCATGTCAGTGTTACTTTGTTGTTGGCAGGAGGTCAGACCAATTCCTCTTAAACAAAAAAAAAAGTTCATCTGATGTCTTTAAATGAGAATATTTATATGTATCCACTCTCTCTTACTTGTTTATAATATTAAACAGTCATTGTTGACTTAAAAGAAATGAAACTAGGCATAAATAATCCGCAGCCAGCTCATCAGCTCACTAGGTTTACTCTTGGTAGTGGCTCGGTCTGTTCCAGTTTGTTCCACAGGTCCACTTTCCTAAGAACAAAGTAAGCTTTGTGTAGGTTGTTTTCTTCATTTACGCTAGCCAAGCTCCATCTATTGAACCCTGCTCAGTGGGTGATGAGGCAAACAGTCGAAGCAAAAGTGCTGCTTGGAATCAGTATAACACAATTAGAAGTAAAGAACAAACTCCAGTTTGGACAATCAATATCAGATTGGATGCCGAATTACTGAACTTTTTTTATTGCAGAAAAATCCGCTCTTCCAAAGTCTGTGTTTAGAAAACGAATAAGGGGGAAAAAGGAACGTCAAGAGTCAAAAGCCTCGAGTCGAAACCTCATCAGTGCAGATGGGTCGTGTCAGATCACTGGGAAAAGCCCTCTGGCCTGGCAGGAATAACATGCTGAATGTCTAAAGGAACAGCGCTCATTTTTATAGAAGCATATGGCCAACTTTTAGAGTGCTACACCACAGTAAAACAGGATCCCATGCCTAAGCTTTCATTGTAAAATCTGCTCGTGTGTCCTACTGAGGAACATAATCCAGAGCTGCCTTTTTTTTGCATCTGCGGAGTTACGGACTGTTAGTGTAACATGTTATATCTCTAACTACAATAGAAAAGTCAGTCTCTTTTCATTTTTAGTGATACAATTTAAACTTTTTCACTCCTGGACTCAAAATGCATATGACTCATGTCCTGATTTAATGGGATCCAACGCAGCATGTGTATTCATTAAGTTGAACACAAAACGTTCACGGTCTGCTTTTCCTGCAATGTCCAGTGAAGCATCTGCATATAACAGCGTACAGATTTCTTCTTGTATCTGAACGTGTTGCCGAGTCAGTTATTTATTATCCTGTTTAATCTCTTTTTGCAGACATTGACAAGTGTTCGCTGACTCCAACAATCTGTGGTCCAGGCCAGTGTGTGTCAGTGCAGACGGGCTATACCTGCTATTGTGACCCAGGCTACACCCTCAATGCTCTGCAGACCACCTGCATTGGTAACGACCTTTAATGAAAAAATCGCCAAAATACTACACAAAACATAACTGTAAATAAATGTATTAGATTTATTGTAACTAATATGGAACAAACGTAATATCGAAAGTCTGACAGCTCCCAAACGGGAGAAAAAAATCGCCACAGTGAGGTATTGCCTCATAATATGAAAGAGTTTTTTTTATAACGGCCATTAAAAACACTTTTCCTGGTTTTTCTGCGAGCAGAACTTTTATGCTGTTCTGCACCACAAACATACTTCTCAGAACTCCTGAGCAAACGGAAATAAAACGATTTTCCTTGAGGTGTCGTATGATGTCTAACAGCGGCGTAGGAGACAACCGGATCACTGCCAGACTGCTGTCCAATGTAACCTCATACACATCTTAGTGTCCAAGTTAAGCCCCGATTTGGATGATGTATCTGGATCAGCCTCAGTGAGAGCTTAACTTTCACATTTACTCGAGCCGGATCATAGGTATGCAGTTTAGACTGGCGAACAGTGAGCCCTTTCCTTAAATTAGGGCTATTCTGGAAAATCAATCAATACTCATTTCAGTATAGGATGCTGCGATATGATGTGATTTTAATATAGAAGATGACATGATCTAATGATTTATGACATAGGATTTGCTCTTGTAACTAACGGATTATGTCTCCGATTCAGATGTAAATGAATGTGAGACTGACCCATGTGGAAGAAGAGGCCACTGTGTGAACACTTTTGGCTCCTACACCTGCCAGTGCCTCCCGGGTTACAGCCTGATCATGACACAAAACAGAAAATCGTGTCAAGGTGAGCAGGCCTCGTTTGCATTCGCTCAAGTTTTCTGAGAAATTTGCAATAGCTTTTTGATTTACACAAGGGGCGTTCAAGTCAAACCGGGAATGGTAATAAAATCTCGAGTGAATAAAGGCGTAAAACTGATTGACATTGACGTGAGGACACTCAGCTGTAATACATTCGAATGGTGCAATTTTTTTTTTAAAAAGGCCGTATGTCTGTGATTGACGATCCCGGCCGAGGTGGCTCGCTGTAGTCGTGCCATGAACATACGTCACCTGATCCTTGAAAATTGATGGATAACTTGCAGAAGAGATGCATCTGTCTATGGAGTCCACTGTACAGTCCTGATCTCGTTCCAATCCATTTCCACATTGGAGTTCCTGGGAGGCCTTCGTTTCAGATGATCATGGCTTCCACCTTGACGGTATCCAAGCACTAATGAAACGCTGGGATAAGTGCATTAGTATGGCAGGGGGATATATAGAGAAATAAAAGGAGTCCTGTGTCCTTCTATTCTGCACAATCAAATGTCCCGGTTTGACTTGAATGTCCGTGTAATTTGCTGATTTGTCATAAATCATTATATTATTTATCGTCTAGTATTAATTATTCAGGAACTATAGTAAAACAAAATGTGTTGCGGAAACGTGAGTCAGATCTCATCAGTAGGATTTGTAAGTTTAAGTAGTTGAATGTTTTCTCTCTGTTCTTCATGACTCAGACATCAATGAGTGCGCCATGCCTAACACATGTCCCAATGGCCAGTGTATCAACACTGAGGGGTCCTTTATGTGTGAATGCAGAAGTGGTTTCACCAAGAACCAGAGAGGAGGATGTGAAGGTATGATGGTCCCGATGAACTGACTACTGTTTGTGCTTGATAATTTTGTATTACTTTGTGGAATAAGCTAATATAATTTTGAAACTGAGGCTGTCACCGTATTATTGAACAAAAAAAAAAAAATCACAAATTGCCTTTTAAACATTTCAAACCAAAACCGTATACTGCATTCTGCAAAACCAGTGGAAACAGTGGAGGGGGTATACAACCGCAGCAACTGTAACTAAATAAACATTTCCGCATCATGTCTCAAATCTCACTAATGTACCAATTTCGATTGTAATTATGTTTGAATTTTTATAACGTCTTAAACCTACTGAAAGGCCCATTAGGATTCTCTTGGTAATACATTTTTTCGAATGTACAATGAGGGTTTTTGATTTGGTATGCAGCTCATGACAATAATAATGGCGAGAGCAGAAAGTTTTAAAGAGTAACTGAGTTTGTCAGTCTGTTAATGTGTGAGAAATTGCTACATATTACAGTTTGACTTGAAAGCCCTCCAGGCATGAATAACTTATGCAACTGAGTATGTGAACAATGCCCGTCATGTAGCTGCTCCGCACAATCATATACATATGGGAAAAGTGAAGTATACTGTATTTGTGTCAACAAACCCGTAGCATGCTTTTGAGAAGTTAGTGGAAACCAGAAAACTCAGTGGAGGACGTGAGAAACATGTGCACACACTATTCAGAGCTCTGGATTGAACTGTCGAAATACAGAGATGATTTTTGAAAATTTATAAAGGCTTAATTGAAAGATCTATTAGTATTCTAGCATACTTTATAGGCGCTACCTTCTTAGGGCAAGTGCACATATTGATATTTTCAGGGCTTAAACTCACTGACATTGACATTTGCACTTTTAAGGGGTGAGGGGAAGAATGATGCGAAGGAAAGATTTGGCAAAGCACAGCAAATGTTTTGGACACACCATGCATTGGATTACTCCCACAACAGGGGAATTCTCTTTTATGGCACTGGGCTTTTTTCCCAAACAATGCAAGTAGCTAATTTTCTATAATTTGGTTGTCATGTTGATCCTGCTGCTTGTGCTGGATTTGTGTTGGAATGTGGGCCAAGTAAACTGTTAGGAAGAAGTGAAGGCCTCTGCGCATGGGGGGGTTGGTGCTATAGTAAAATCGCTGTCGTTGTACGTTCATACATGAGCTTTTTCTTTGCTCTGCGCTGTGTTTATATGCTCTGAATATTGCAAAAACAAGGATTTTATTTTTCTAAATCTAGGATTTATGACTTCAGCAGCTGTTTCTTGGAATGAATGAATGAAATGGAACTTTGCCATGAATTTCACTTGGCATTGTATTGGCACCAGCGGTACTTTATTCAGGCAGTCCAAGAGGTTCAGAGCTGCTGTGGTGACACGGTGGTTATTTTTTAATAAGGCTTGGCCATATTGAGGTCACAAAGTACCAAACCTGTGGCAACTATTGCATTTTAAAATGGGTCTGCAACAGAGAAATCATTTAACCAAAACCATTATGGCCACAGGATCTTAAGCATGGAGAAGATAATATTAAATGTTACTCTGGTTGTGGAACGACACATGTCAAGACTTTGGGAAACGTTAGCCTGCATCACTTGGAGCAAACTGTCAAAGCCAATGAATTTCCCACAAAATATTATTAACTTGCGGCCATATATTAAGCATGACATTCCATAACATATTAAACTGTGGTCTGAGTTACACTATTTGTAGGCATGACTTTGGTATCTCATGGCCACAAGATACTTTGTATTTGGTTTCAAAATGTTATCTCATGATCTCAATATATTAATCTGTGGCCACGCCTTAAGCACCACATTAGCATAGCGGCTCTGTGCAAGGGACTAAATAGTTTGCTATCAGTGCTTGTGTGAGAAACCATAACATTTTTAACTATAGCTTTATTTCGAAGTACATTCACTAAAGAAAAGGCTTGGCTACAGTTACAGTATAATAAGCCAACGTAATGAAGTAGCCAGCGCTATATGCCATGATCTAATTTTATCTGCGAGACTCACACTTGGAATGTAACGTGTTTATTGGTTCATAAGAGTAGAGGTTTTTACAATATGCTTTTAAAAAGACGAGTGAAGCCTGCATGGGGAAATCGTACGGCCAAGTGTAGGGATCCAGAGCCAGTAGTGAATTCTATTAGTTAGTTTGGACAGTGCATTCATCCAGATTATGGCTAACCTTGTTGTAACCAGTGTACTGTATCAAGTGAACCTTTATTCATTCATCTTCATTAAGCACTCTATCCAGAGCTGTGGAGCCAGTTAGGAATAGATCCTGGATGGGATGCCAGATTACACACATTCTCACCTATGGGCAGGGGCAAAAGTAATTTGAAATTATTACCGTTATGTTGTAGCCAAAAGTCAAAGAGAATAGAGTTGGTGGACAGTCCTGTACTCTCATAAGTTTCCCTTTATGTCTCCAGATATTCTATTTTAAAATATCAGGCCCATTAACTGGAGTGCTGATTGAAGATGAATGAATAAAGGCTGAGTCCCAAATACTTCTCTAACCTCTGATCAAAGGCACTACTTAGTATGTGGAACAAATGATTGTACACAATAGGGCACTAGCGTTTCATTTTGACGCTATTTGAATTTGAAGTGCATTCAGCCTTGTGTTAGAAATTAGGTAGCTTGGTAGCGCATGCGATGTGTACAGAAGGACCGAATAGGAAGGAAAAATAAAGAGGGAATATTGTACGTCACTAAGCGTCACCACATCGCTAGACAGACGGTCAGACGGCAGACAGAGAGCAAGGGACTACGGCCTCCTCAGAAAAGCGTGTCACTTGTTTTGAATGTGGGTTTTGGCAGGTGGATGCTCTCTTCTCAGGACTACGGACTGTACTTTCCTTACTCCCTCTCATTCTGCAACCGATCCCAGTCTAGTGTTACCGTTTATTATCACCATTTGTGGAATGAACCTTGTCCAATCAGATTACTTGGTCGTAACTAACTCGTGTATAATATAGATTTCGGAACTGCTGCAGTTATCATTAACATTGTCCTGTGTTCAAGCCAGGATTCATATTAATAATCAGTGTTGAGGCACGTTACTTTTTAAAGTAACAAATTACATTACAAAATTACTATCATTAAAAAGTAATCAGTTACATTACAGCATTACCTTCTGATAAAAGTAACTAGTTAGAGTACTTTGCCATAGCAGAAAATGAAAACTCCTTTGTGCAGGAATTATAGAGGCGGGGTGGGGGGGGGGGGTGTCGGG
>JAOTQY010000002.1:17350558-17361571 GCA_026413445.1 Dolichallabes microphthalmus
GGGATAGGCTCCAGGCCCCCGCGACCCTGTATATAAGGATAAAGCGGTACAGAAAATGAATGAATGAATGAATAAACTGAAGCAGTGCTTGAAAATGAAGACTAGTTTCAGTTTGTTGGTAAAGTAAATGTGAGACACTCTAAAACACAAAAGCATGATTTCAATACATGGTTCAATGCCAAAAGCTGTTCTGAATAGGGTGACTTGGCTCAATTAGATCTATGAGAGACTCGTGTCTGCTAGATACATAACCCTCTATTTTTACCTTTTTCCAATTTTAGCCGCCCTCAGCAGTTCTTTGACAGTGTCATAAGTAGGGTTGTAAGGGTGTCTCATGGTTTGTCAAGGCTTAAAATAGGATGAATACTTTAGGTTTTTATAAAACTCATTACTTTTTTTTGTGCTCAGTGCTGCCTTTCCTCACAACAACTTCATCTGTCAGCGTATGATGATGATGTGATGAATATCTTACTGGCAGTGTAACAAATTATATGGAAATGTAATTTTTTAAAAATGTGTTCAAAATTTTTATATTGGAAGGTGTGGTAACTCATATTGGTGTATTACGTCCAAATCTACGTCGGTAGATCGTTATGGACTGCAGAGGCACATATTACATTGTATTTGACTTTTTTCAACAAATCATAATAACCCCAATATACTGTATATACACATCGATCAGCCATCCCATTAAAACCATTATCATTAAAACCACCTAGGTCATGGGTTCCCCTTGGCTCTGGCTCCTCATAGACAAGACCTCAGACAGTCTGGCCTTTGGACAGTGTGGGCATGGATGAGACTGGGGTGCTCATGATCCTGTCATCAGTTTGCTGGTTTTTAGTTTCTGATCAATGTTGTTCGGTTCACCTCTCAGAGGTCATATTTTTGATGCTGTTTGGTGTGTATGTCATCAGAATGAATCTTAGTAAACCTTCCATTTTATCCTGTGGAAACAAAGAATGTCATGCTTTATGGAACTTTTTCTTCAGGATCTTTCTGTTGTTTTCTGTCAAAACAAATTAACCATCAATGATGTTTAAATAGGACTTATCAGAAAAGTTACTCATTACAGGTAAACGATTACTGACCAAGCCACATGAAACTTTCAAAACATAACACTCCTAGTCATGACTCACATTTGTGCTATTTTTAAAAATATCTCTCTTTTTTTAGCTCACATTCCTGAAACTGATCATTTATTACAATAAATGAAAAAAAGAGTCTTAATCAGCTATGGGAACATCTCCTTCAGTCCTATACTTATTTTGGCACTTTCCCAGACTCTGATACAGCTTGTTCCACCTCCACTCAGACAGAAAGGATATTAAAAAACACTGTAGAGATTTTTGCCCATGCAAACACAAGGTTTAGTCATGTGTTTGCAGGCTTATATAAGTTTTAAATCAGCAATAACCGAGACAGGGCATTTTTTTATTCTTCCACCACTGAGTTGCCATGTATAGCTCTCTGGAATGTTCAGCCCTTTACAAATCAATCCTATAAACATGTTCTAGCAATTTAATTGCACCTAAGTGAAATTACAATGACCAAATGCAGATCAAAAACAAATACAGAACACTGTAGCTTTTGGTACAGTATATAATAAAGTATTTAGAACTGGTTGTACTGTTGTGTTATAGGTTATACTTTCTTTTCTCCGTTAAATAGTAAAATAAATACTTCCAGGTTTTGTAATCCATTTTTATATTAATATTAATTGCATTCTTAGAAAATGACCTTATCAGAGCCTAAAATAATGTGTGATATAATACAAAAATAAACACAGAGACATAAAGGTATGCACACCCTGACATGCATACATATTTGCAAACTATCACACCTTGTCTGAACCCATCTGATAAAGAGCAGGAAATTCCAAACCTAATACCCCCAGATCCTACTCTATTTAAAGTGTTATAAACACTTCACCAAAAAATGTACCATGGCTTTTATGTGTCTTGCTCGTCTTCCCATCATCATGCACATACACAAACACATAGAGTACAGACACATTTACAAACAGGAATATGCATTTAAAAAAAAAAGAGTACACAGTGGTGACTGGCATGGCTCTCGTTCTTGCTTGGTCTGAAAACAAACAAGCTTGGAGACCTTCCCAAGTGAGTCATTCATTAAGCAGATGACCTCAGAGGACAGATTTGGCTGGAGGAAGTGTTTATCTAGTGCACAGCAGATCGGAACACTGCACCAAACTACGAGCCACCAGGGAACACTGAACAGATCTTCCAGCTCTTTCTATCATATCGCTTACTCAAGCTTGTTGTAACTGACTCTGATTCTTTTCTTTTCTCACTGGTTCTGTACAAATATAACTAACAGAATTTGGGACTGCCTAGATGAATCCAGTTTGAAGTGGCATCAGTTGTTCTGGACAATACTTCCTGTTTATAGAGTAATATCATTTGCGTAGATTTTACGGGCGGTCTGGGGCTTTATGTTGTCTTTTAATGCCAAAACTCTCCAAAGTTTAGGACAGAACATAATAAAGAACATCAAGCTTGGGTCACTGTCCGTAATCCAAATTTTGCTGTTGTTGTTGTTATTGTTCTGTTCCTCACCAATCAAACAGAATTCTATGTCCAAAGAGGAAATACTGTAAACTTCTACAGAAATAGTTACTAAAATGAATGAAACTTGAGTTAACAGCAGCATGGTCACACTGATTCCACACTGCATTTAAATCTCTCTGTTATATCCAACACTTTTAGACGGATTTTCATTTCCACAAAGATCAGATAAACTGAATAAACTGCAATTAGAGTGACTCTGAACATTGGCTTCAAGCTGGCAACACTACCCCTTAAGTAACTGCCACTGAAATGACGAATATGCCTCCAGGGTGGGGGGTACCCGTTGCCCAATGTGCCGGATGGCATGTGGGCGGACCAAAATACAAAAAAATATATAACTAGCTGTAGGTTACCTACTACTTGCAAGCTTGTTGTTTGCAAGCAAAATTTGTTATTGAACTAGATCATTTGATGACTCATTCATGTTTGACTAGCTTTCTAGCTAGCATGGCAAATTATTAACATGAAATACTTAAGAGAGACAACTTCACTTAAGTTATCTAGTAATTTATAAAACATGTGCTAAGCTAGTGCAGTGCTAAGTTTAAGTAGCTGGCCAGTTTAACAATGCTGCATAAAACATTATTTTTAAGCTTTAGTAGTGATCTTATGATATGATCAAATGTTTGACTGGCTGATTGGAATAGCCATAGTCTGCTGTGTGGTCGGGTTTTGTTTTCATCCGAGGGCAAGCAGACACTTTTGAAGGTACATACAGTACATTAGAAGGCTGTGTCCATTTATTCTGTATCCTAACAATCTGTGGAAAATGTCACTAATGTAGGATATAAAAAGGATAGAAGTCATTATCCTCATCTATATACGGTCACTAGTTAGACTTTTATTTTTGGTTTCATCTCTAAGTGCTTCCTGCAGGCTTCCTGTGTAATATTAGGTGATGAGTGAAGCTGTCATTTGTTGGTGCATGCAGCTGATTTGTAAAGTTTTTACTCCTATGGCTCATATCCTGTCATTGTGTAAAATGTTCCTCTTTGGGAAAGTACACAAAACACTATTTATGCTCTTTATTTCATCGTCTATCACAAAGGACTGAAACAATATATGCTATATGGTATATACATTTTTTTATGGTAATGCTAATATAACAGTTATTATATGTGTGTATATGCTCTCAGAAAACTACTACAGGTAAACCTTATCTTTGCTTATTGCTGGGGTACTACCCTGAAGTGTCCACCTTTTGTACCATTAGTGTCTTACATGCAAAGATGTGTGTTTGAACCATATATTTAAAGCTTTACACTAAAATGTTCAATGTATACTGTATCCACATTTCTAGGTGAAATATACACACAAAGAAAGGTGCAATTTAATACCCTTGTTTCTGAGAGTCTACCTCCACCCATCGATTATATATACCACTAAACCAGTGAAAGCTCATGCTAGGCCTGGAACCTATCCCAGGAAACTTAGGGCACAAGACAGAGTACACCCTGGGAGGAGTGCCAACCCATCACAGGGCACAAGCACATACACGCTCCACAAAAACAGAACCAGAGGCGTGAATCGCACTCCTGACCATGACGCCATGGACGCCATAAAACGAATAAATGTATAAAATGTATATCAATATTAACAGTCAAAGATGATTTATAAGCTTTGATAAGCAGTTCTCCTGTTTTGCACTTGCGATGCACACACGCATCCATTTATTTGTGCTGTATTATTACTGTTTAACTATAGGATTTTAATTTGCAGACTAGACCTAAACTGGATCTTTGTAGCAAATTTTGTTCCCTATTCGCTTTGATGGGTACCGCAGTGACATATGGCCCTGAGGCTGTGTACAGACAACAACAAAAAAAGTTAAAATATACATAAATCAATAAACCCATCCTTTCCTCCAAACAAACTATTCAGCCCACACATTTCCCTCTGAGCTATCCCATCATCCGCCCCTGAGCTATCTCCATGTGCCTCTTCTCCTCTTTTTTCCCCCTCTATTTTTCCCCCCTATATTCACCCAAGAGATGGCAAAGGTTTAGCCAAAACAATGCTAGACTCCATACTGCTCAGGTGAAAGAGCGCAGCAATTATAAAACTTTCCATAAAGAAGATGTAGCTTTGTGTATTTTTTGTGTGACTTGATAAACTCTAGCTGCTTATCAAAGCTAGATTTACTGAAAGGAGGATGCATAATAGATCAGTCAACTGGCATTCGATGGCATTAAGTAGGTCATCTATTTTTGTTTCATTTTTATTCAACTCTGAAGAGTCTGCCCAGCAACAGGCTGTTTTGCACTGTGGTTCCAATCACAAAGCAAATATAATCAAACTTTAAAGGAAACCCAGATACCTGTTATGCAAATGTAACTTTTTGGTGCGTGTGTTTGTGTGTGTTCACAATTGTAAGAAAAAACTTTACCTACTTTTTGTCATTTCTCCAGGTTAATATTTGCCATGGTTTAATCAAACCAATTAGATTTTTTCACCTATTGTGACCTCATATAAGAAGATACCCTCTACTGGCTGTTCTCTGGAGGGCAATGGCTCAGTAGTAGCTCATTAACATAGACATTGAAAGGGTGCAATTAAAGGAGGGACAAAATAAATGGTTGTGGTATGAAAAAATGCATTATCTGAGTTATTTCAACAGGAGCATGAAACAGCTACGCTATGTGAGACCTTTAATACCTGCATTAACTTGTTAATGAAATAGAAAAATATGGGATCTTTAAATAAAGTTAATGTATATTTTAGGATAAACAGGAAAAAATAAACTACTGTCATACATGGACAGTATACTTGTAATGTAGTATTGTAATGAATCATTATTGTCATAATTGTAAACTATAAAGAGACTTACACAATGATTTGTATAGTTTCACATAAATAAAATTGGGAGTGAATAAAGATGTAATTGTGAATATGGTACTGTACTTTTTTCTGTTTCTGTTTATTTAGTGTTTCCTTGACTGCATTTTTGTTTTACTAATTTTGAAAGTGACAGAAGGTGGCTGGTGAGCTGGTGAGGAAACAACTGTCTATACCAGTATAACATCATAACAGAAACTAATGTCTTGAACAGATGTTGACAATTTACTCTGCTGTAAGAGGAATACAACACATAAGGACATCACCGTCATCATAAAGTTTTTTCCTGTAACAATATGCACCATTGTACTTTATCCCTTATTCGTTCCACATTGTATATTTTATCAAGCCTTTAAAGTCAGTACTGCAAAAAGGAAGAAAATTACCTTTGAAAAAATTGAACAAAAAGTCATAATGCATTTATGTTTTGCTATTATATGAGGGCAAAAGTAATAATGCCAAAGTAATCGTACATATTTTTTTTTTAATGACACAGGTTGTACAAATTGTACATGCTGGTGGAATAACTCTTCCTCTATAAAAAAGGTCCTATTAAACATAGTCTCCATCACGAGCGTGGCATTTGTGTAAACATTCTGTAAGTAGGAGACTTACAGGGGGGAAAAAAAGGGGGATTTTCAAAAAAGATTTGAGAGGTGGATTCAGCTATGGCACAAATTCTTAATTTGTAATGGAGACTATGATGAGCTGAAACTTCGTATAGCGAAATAGTTTTTCAACCAACATGTCCATTTCAACCAACATGTCCATCTGTCAATGAATAAAAAAGTTATTCCCACTTTCGGTACACCCCTCATAATATGATTACAAAGAGAGCTGTACCGAACATAATGCAAAAGAAGGAATTTTTTTTTCAACACAGGTTGTTCCTTCTTTTGCATTACTTCCATTACAGCCCTAATAATATGAATATAAAGAAGTAAAATCATATCATGGAGTAGTGTATCTTATTATAGGGTGGATACGATTTGTCATCCTTTATTTTGTTGAGTCTGTCAAATAGTTTTAGTTCCGTGTTTACAAATGGAAAAAATTATTATGCCAATTTCAACACAAAAATGTTACCACAATGTAAAAGCATTTCTAGGTCACAATGTTCCTCCTCCTCCTCGTCATCATCATCATCATCAACACTAAATTTTTATTACCATTTTTATTTATCTTAGTTACATCAGTGGGATGAGAGCCTTTAATGTTTTACTAAATGTTCTCCACATATTTGAAACCACTGTGGTTTGGCCTTAAGCTTGGTAAACTAGCCTGGGCATGTTAAACAGTCTAAAGAGCAACCCTGAACTTTCATGTGCTAATCATAAGAGCAGAGATAACCGCTCAACAAATTAGCATTGCAAAAAAACACCTTTAACTCTCAAATTTCAATTAAATCTGGTGTGTAAATGTTCGCAGGGGGTCTCATAGGCACTATAGCCCGAGGGAATGTGTATTGGTAGGATAAAAAGACAGACATCTTGAGCATCAGGTACTATTTTAACTAAAACACAGAATATTGCACCAAATCTAACTCTGACAAATCTATATATTGTATATCACACTTATCACACATGATGTTGGTTTTAAGTTTTGTTAATTTGTTGCAGTGGTACAGTAGACAATTTAACCAATAGGGACACTGTTCTTTATACTGTATCCAAAAGTATAGTGTTTAACATATATTTTTAATGGTCCAATGTGTAACTTCATGCTATCCTAAACCTATTTTGCATTGCATCCTATCAACAATATTGCTATGAATACAAAGCCTCTCATTATAAAAACTTGACTCTTTATTTAATAGAGGTTTTATAATGAGCCACGAAGCAAGATTATCATGCACTTGAACATCATACAGAAGTTCAATGATTGAATGTAAATTATTAAAAACTCCCTAACATTAGTATATAACATATTATATAACATAACATATTTGGGTCACTGGCTACCGTTAAATAATGTTTAAAGTGGTGTGGTGCTGAAAGCATCTGACCCCACCCTTGTTTAAGTTCATTTCCAATTTTTATTACTGTAAAACCAGTTATACAGTTAAAACCACAAGATTAAAAAAAAATAAAAATAAATCACTGAAGCCTCAAGGCTTCTGTCAACATAAACAAATGACACACTTCTATTTACATGGCACATTTAATATTTGTTCTGTAAAAACATTCATTCATGTCAAATACTTGCTATGTTTTTGTAAACTTGACAGCTTACGATATCTCCATCGTGAAAATCATTTTAAAACCAAACTCAAAAGTACCAGAGACATTAAGAAGTGAAAAAAAAGATGTGTTTATTTGTTAATCTCCAATTCTAAAGATGTGTGCCTCAGTTGTATGAAACACAAACACAATGGCTTGGGTGTTACTTTTCAGTCTTTTTAAAGAATGAATGGCAGTTTTTTTTTCTTTTGTTTTTTTTTCCCCAGTGCAGTGGGATTATGTTGATCGTGGTAAACCTGGCATTTAAAACTAGTAGTGTTTCAACAGATTGGCAAAACAATAATTTAAAAAGATTATGTACATTAGGACTGCATTGTAACCCAGTGCAAATCCCAAAATCAAGACTGGGCCAATTTGTGTGCGCATATATATATATTTTCATTTTCTGGGACCTGTGCAGCCACATTTTAATGCATGGTAAAAACTAACAACAAAATTCACTGGCTGTGATGAAAAGCAAGATGAATTTTAAGCGAAGTACAATGAAACACAGCCCTGGGACCTAACCACCCACATCCCCCACTCCATCCATCCTCCATGCAACCTCATGCATTTCTTCAAGCTTGTGCAGGACTGCGTGGCAACAGTTTCAGTACGAATTTTTCTTTGTCTCTCTCTCTCTCGCTAGTCATGTCTGGGAGCAGGAGAACTAGAGGAGTCAAATTTTGACCCTATACATATTTAGGAAGTCTGCTTAAAAGCTGTAAACACCACAGTCCGACTTTTAGTAGACCAGTAAGGTCTACTAAGTTCGATCCCATAAAGTATCAAGCAAAGGGACAATTCAGTGTCCCCTCTCCCTCCCTATGAGCTTTAGAGGAATTCGATACTTCACAATAAGGAGACGCGCCCATTTTTACAGCAACAGCTGCTGTTCTGCGTGTGCGATCGTGTGTAGCGACGGAGCAGGACACGTCGTGATTTTTCGCTGTTTTCAGAAGAGTTCAGAAGAAAGAAGAAACCAGTTCAGAGCAGTTTGCAGCACTGGCCACAGCCCGGGGCGGGTCTCGTCCTCTTCTGCAGCGCGGCGCGGGTGGCCGTCTCAAACACCTCCCGCACGCCTTCTTTAGTCTTAGCCGAGCACTCGAGATAGTCGTAGGCGCCGATGCGCACGGCCATCGCGCGCCCGTCCTCGCCCTTCACCGGCTCCTGCTTCATGCGCGCCAGCTCATTGCGCACGTTCTCATCATTGCGCAAGTCCTTCTTGTTGGCCACCAGTATGATGGGCACGTTCGGGCAGAAGTGTTTGACCTCGGGAACCCATTTCTCAGGGATGTTCTCTAACGAGTCAGGACTGTCTACAGAGAAGCACATGAGTATGACGTCAGTGTCCGGATAGGAGAGGGGTCGGAGCCGGTCGTAGTCCTCCTGTCCGGCCGTGTCCCACAGCGCCAGCTCCACCTGCTTAATGTCCACCTCGATGTCCGCCACGTAGTTCTCGAAAACTGTGGGTACGTACACCTCGGGGAACTCGTCCTTACTGAACACGATCAGGAGACACGTCTTGCCGCAAGCTCCGTCCCCCACCACCACCAGCTTCTTTCTGATAGCAGCCATTGTACGCTTTCAGTCAAACCACAAAATAGACCAAATGTAATCACAAAACTTTGCTACACCTAAATGGACAGCGCCGCGCTATAATCTACAATATGACTTCCTCGCCCTTCGCTTCACCACGGCGTATTCATGAACAGCTGCTAGGCAGAACTTCTTTATAAAGCAACCTTGCTGCTTTCTTAATATAGCACTCCAATGGAAAAGGGAACGATGACTTCATGGTTTTGAACCCGCTATATGATTGGCTGAGTCGACAAAGAGGGCGGACTTTATTCTTTCGCCACGAGGACTAGAATTGCCCGGCCTTTAGTTTGTCTTGCTCATGCGCATTTGGCTTTAAAAGGACGAGCATGCTGACCTGAGGGGGAGGCCGGGGGGATTCAAACTTTTCCCTTCTTTAACAGGATAAATATCTTCAAAGACGAGTAATGATTTGAGATATTTATAAAGATTAAGACCATTTATTGATGTAAACATTTTGATTAAATCTTTTTTATTATTATTATTTATTCATTTTATAGTATCAAATGGACTTTGTTTTTAATGTGAAAAAAAAAGTGGTGTTTGATGGATTTAGGTGGCGTTATATTCTGAGCTAAATTTGACAAAAAAAAAGTTGAATGTATCACAATTTGCCTCTTTGGTTTATTTTTAGACAGAGTAATTGAAAATATTGTTTAAAAAGTACTTTATCTTAAAATAAAGTTAGACAACTTAAAAGCTATCCCTCTCTAAACTAGTTAATTGGCTTATTGGAGGTAATTTTAACCCCTGCCATGTACAATGTAGGCTATAAAAGAGATGTTTAGACATGCACTCTTTCACTAACTTTAAATATAAATAGATAAACTATAGTTCAAATTTCATAAAATAGTCATTATAACAATAGCCAATATCTTCTTGGTTCTTTTTATGGCTGCTACCAGTGAATGTATTTCCCATCAAAAATAATTCCCATAAAAGTTTATCTCACAAGATAATTGACCAAGTAGAATTAAAACTCAGTAGATCCAGTATGATCTTGAGATGAAAGAAATAATAGTTTGAGGCATTTCAAATCGATATGTAGTGTACTACATAGTGAAGTAAAAAGCTTTATTTCCACTGATCATGTGGTGCATGCTAATATGAGGATGAAGCGATTTGAGGATCAGCCGCTGACTATTCCCTTAGTGCTTATTTTTTACTAGCCTCATAGATTACATGAAATTTTTACATTATCTGGATAATGTTTAATGGTTAATGTTAATAAGAAGGAAGTGTATAAGAAAGTATCCAAAGCAGAGTCATCCAGATCGTTGTTATCAGTTGTGCTGACGGAACATGAATAAAAACTTTTGATGCCTTTTATATGGTTTTGTATGGTCCCTGACCAAAATATCATAGCAAGTCTTGACAAATTCTTTGGGATTTGAGAGAAATACTATCAGTTCTTGAAAAATTCATAGCAAATTGTGAGGTGTCGTAAGTTCTCCATTGATAAATAGCAAAAGTTAATCTTAAGTGATTTGTGAATACATCTTATGTGTAGCCAATTTGTAGGAAATTAAGGCATTCGGGATGATTCTGTCTGATGCTGGGGAAGAACCCGTTGATCAAATTGGTTAACTCAGAACTCAATAAAATTTGAATTTGAAACAAATAGCTATTAATTATTTGTTTTTAATGTGCAATGTGTAATATTCTGAGTAAAATAAGACTCAGGGGCTTGGTAGCTCAGTGGACTACGGTTCGGAAGATCCCAGGTTCAAACCCCACAACCACCAAGTTGCCACTGTTGGGCCCTT
>JAOTQY010000002.1:17400463-17414138 GCA_026413445.1 Dolichallabes microphthalmus
GCCTGGCCGGGGAATCGAACCCAGACCCTGGCGGTGCAAGGCGACAGTGCTAACCACTACACCACCGTGCCGCCAGCTTGGAGTTTGTTGGCCAATAATGAGTTCAACAGTTCAATCAATATACATGGCACTATAGAAATCAACTATAGCTCTCCAAGCTGTGTTAGACTCACCATGCAAATTGCCATTGTAAACCCCCTACAATAATCACATCCTGTATGAGAGACCAGTATATTTTGGTTGTGTCTATCTGGGAAAAAAACAGGAACTACCTTTTGCCTTGTGTTTTACATAGCCATTTCCTGAGATCTTGGATTAGCAGCTCCTTTGTGGCATATAGTAGCAGTGAAAATGCATTTCAACACAGATCAGGCCACAATGTGTTATCTGTAGCAAACACTTAGAAATATAGAGTCAAACTGAACACACCAAATTGATTCACTTACTCAGGCCATTAATGTGCCTTTTCGTCATACCCTCTCAGCATGTTTTGTTTTCTTCCCTGCAAGAATTTTTTTTTCTTTTTTAATGAAATTGTACACCCATTTGCTCTCAAGGACAATGTACTTATACCACTGTGGCGTTTATATATGTAAATGCCACAGTGGTATAAGAGGTCTTTAGAGGTCTTAATGTGCTCAAAAGGCAAACAGGCTGTGTGGTGCGCACAGGTGACAATGGCACAGGTGCTTGGACCCGCTCACTGTTGCTTGCAAGTACAGTATATTATTATTCTTGTATTATATGTCCATTCTACTTAATTTATCCCTTTATTAATTTTTTTTACAACTAACTTAGAGAGTTTCTTCCCCCCAAAAAATCCAATACACTCCTAACGTCGGTATGTGTCCAAATGGCAATTAAAGTCTCTTGAATCAGCTTAAATGTCTTTGGACTATGGGAGAAAATAGAGGTACTCAAAGAAACCCCTAAAAGCGCAGGGAGAACATGCAAACAAACTGGAGGTGAGATTCAAACCCTGTAGGTGTGAGGCAGCAGTTCTAACTGCCATCCAGATATGGTTAAGAGCCTTGTTCAAGGGCTCAACAATGCAACTCTGGTGGTGCTGGGGTTTGAACCCCTCCACCCTTAGTAGCACAGCCATAACCGATTGAGCCATCTCACTCAAATTCTTATGCTTACCCATTTTTCCTGCTTCCAACACATCAAATTCAGGGGGAAAAAAGGTTCACTTGCTGCTTAATCTATCCCACCCACTTTCAGCTGCCATTGTAAAAAGATATTGAAAAAGTAACTACTGTGAGAAGGGCCAAAATGTAATAGCTAGACAATTGGGTCATGGGCATCTCCAAAACTGCATTATGGGATGTTCCAAGGCTGCGGTGGTCAGGACATACCAAAGAAGGAATGTAAAGAACCGGAGACAGGATCATTGCCGGCCAAGGCTCACTGATGCATGATGGGGAGTGAAAGCTGGCACTACTGTAGGTCAAATTGAGGTAAAGGTTAATGCTGGTTGTGATAGAAAGGTGTCAGAACTCCTCAGTCATTACTGTTTCGGTGGCAAACGGGGAGACCTGCTCGATATTAGGCTGGTGGTCATATTGTTGTGGTTTTCTATTGTGCAAGCAGAGTGTTGCAAGTAGCCCTGACCTACAAGAAATGTTTTCCCTGAAGACTACCAAGCACACTCTGTCTACGTGAGTCAGAAGATCAAGCACACTCTTTAGCTAATGTAAATAATACAGTCATTCCCTCGGTTTTGTTGGAGGACGTGACCATATTTGTCGGTGGGCGGAGCCTTAACCGCGCTCACCTTGGACCAACCGGGGAAGTGGGCGGGGTCTCGAGTCACGTCACCGAGTCTGTGCTTATTAGCGTTCTTGTCGAGGTTTGATACTTTTTAACAGTTTGGTCTCCGCTTAAAAGAACTTCAGTCTGCCTCCGCGCAAACACGCTGCCGGTGACCGCTGTGCGAAAATGAGGCTTCACCCTGGAACTGCGCTTGTCGTGTACCTCTGCTTGTGGATACCTGTTGCTCATGCGGTAAGTTGTCCGTGCCTGAAAGGTCTTCTTACGGGGAGACCGAGTGATCTATTGGGACGGATTTCTTTTAGATTGTTATCTGTGGATGCGTTGTTTTCACACGTGGCAAATACAGCGTGCTTAAGCCGCAAAGTTGTTTTATGGGATTTTCTGCCTTTTGTCTCTGATTGCGTTTCCAGTCTGAATGAAGAACAATCCGAAAATGTTACTTTGTGTTACAAACGCGTTTGATGTTGTTCTATCCGAGATACCGTGTGTTTTTAGTCTAGCAGGTAAACTGCATTAGGAAGCGCAGATCAGTGATCAGCAGGCCACACTGCTCAGAAAAAAAAATCTCCTGGGGAAATCCTGTACATCTGTATTGTTCACACGCACTACATGTGATCCGTTCAGTCTGTTAATGCCATGATACTGATCCTGAAGTCCTCTCTATAGGCGTCCTAATCTCTATAGGTGTCTTTTACAGTCAAGTTTAAAATTCCTTAGCTATCTCTGAAAAGCAAAGCTGAGATTCAGTTCAGTATCAGCGTAAAACTTTGAGGTTGATTGCATCACTCTTGTGCCTTTTTTTCTTCTTTCTTTCCTTCCTTGTGTGGTAAACTGCCCTGGTCTCACCTTGCAGGCATTCACACATGACTTCTCAATCAGGAATGCTTGCAAGTGGAAAGTTTGAATGGCTCAGGGGCTTTTATTGATGCTTGTTGCTTTCAGCCAAGCCTTAATTAGACTGCAGTTCCTACTCTTACTTGGAGATGTGAGCGGCTTTTCACTCTGTGTCTCACTGCTGAGATCTTAAACAAATTGCTTTGCCATATTGTTCCGCCGAGGTTGCCAGGGAATGTAATTATTCTATCCACTTTATGGTAAGAGCCCACAGCTATTTATAGAATTCGAACCCTTTTTTTGGTTGGTTCCCTGCTCAGATCCTGATCTGAGATTTCCGTGTTTTTTTTTTTTTTTTTTTTTGTCCCTTTGAGTTACACTTGCATCAAGTTAAATATCATGTATCCAGAGAAAACAAGAGTATGACACACAATTCATTGATTACAGGACTGCACCAATGACACAACTTTAAAGAAATAGAAATCGACTATACGTTTCCAAACCTTGTCAAAATCAACGTAGACATTTCATGCCATTGTAAACCATCTACAATAAGCTCTGTATGAGTGGCCAGTGCATTTAGGTTATGTGTATGTGGAAGAAAAACAGGAACTAGCTTTGCCTCCCGTTTAACATGGCCATTTCCTGAGATCGTGGATTAGCAGCTCCTTTTGTGACGTACGGTGTGTGAAGTTCGTTTTAAGAATGATCAGGCCACCAGGTGTTATCTGTAGCAAACATGGAAAAAACATAAAGACAAACTGAACACACCCAGGGACTCCATTATCCAGGCCATTAGTTTCTCCTGTCTGTCATGTTTGGTTTTCTTGGCCACCAGGATTGGTTTTTTTCTTCTTCTTAGTTGCTATGAAAGCAGAGCCTATTTTAAGATGAGAAACTTTGCTATGAAATGAGACGGTTTGTAAGTGGACAAGCATATGGACATGCACTTCTTTAACTGTGGCTCTTTTTTCTTTTTTTCTCCAGCTGTCTCATGATGATTTGAACCGTCTAGACGCTGATTGTACAAGAGTCAGATAACTGATAAGCCACTGTTAAAATTCCTTTGCTTGGTTGATTTTAATCTCGTACACATCGAAATTTCAGTTGCCATGTTTTGTCAAGCACGACTTCAGTGGCAGACTTTTCTACCTGGTTATGTATGTGCTGTGGTTTTTAATGTGGTTGCTGTCACAACAAAGTAATTGCTCTGGCTATAAACTAGTTCACATGGCTACGTCATGGCGCCCGTTTCACCGAGCCTATATCTGCAAGCTTCACTGTACGCACACAGGAGATCGCTAATGCATTTCTTTATTTGCAGGGACATCTTTTGTTCGTATTTGTAAAGCATTACTCGCACCCTTTTTTTAACTACAGTGATGAGTTGTACTGTATTTCTATGAGGCCTTTTCAGACATACCCCTCACCCCCCCCACACACACACACATGAGCGCACACAAAGCAAATAAAAGGTGGCTCTGTGTAACATCTTGGTGATTAATTAACATAACTAAAACAGACATCCAAGCACCCTGATAAAATGTGAGTGGATCACCGTCACTGACTGACTGACGACTTCTTTCTTTCTTCACGCCTTGCCTGGAGTACTCTGTCTGCCTTGTTCACAGTGGTCATTGATTGGCAGCATTTTGATTCATTATTGTTTTCACCTTGCAAGTAATCCTGGTAAATGGCTCGGCTAATCCTGCTTTAGCTGTGTGCATACAGTATATACTTCCTTAGACAATGAATGACTCACGACGGCAGTGAAAGTGTAAATCCAGGTTATTGGGCATCTGGCAAAGTGGTAAATCATGTGTAAAATAAGGGTGGTGAAAATGCATAGCTAGGGGTTTATTTCTTGTGTTTTTAGATTTATGGACAAAATGTATTGAATTAGAAAAACAACATTGTCCAATGTATTAGCTTGCAGACAGTCTCAGTAAAAGTGTAGAACAGGGTGGTGCTTAATTTTATGTGATGTACTGTTAGCGAGTTATGGTATAGGATATTACTTGAGGAAATTATAGTGTGTTTAACCATGGGTTTGCCGTGCTAGCAGGAAGTTTAGCTGTCAGGCATGTTTTTTTTTCAGTGTTTCCATATATCTGCATGTTCAGATATCTGATCAAAAATCTAAAATATTGTCCCTTGGTTGATGTGCATGGTGCAGGCAGATAAGTTACACCCTTTAATTAGAGTTCCGATGCCAAGATCAAGCATATTAAATATACATGACAGATTAAATAAATAAAAAGTTGTTGTCCATCTCTTAATCAAATAGTATATCCATTGTTTTTCGTTGCTATATCTGCTACACATTCTGTT
Source organism: Dolichallabes microphthalmus (assembly GCA_026413445.1). Classification (NCBI taxonomy): domain Eukaryota; kingdom Metazoa; phylum Chordata; class Actinopteri; order Siluriformes; family Clariidae; genus Dolichallabes; species Dolichallabes microphthalmus. The sequence goes on from JAOTQY010000002.1 coordinate 17,405,405, forward strand.
CATTATGCCTGTGCTGTAAGGATAATGTACCTTTTGTGGTGTACACCTCCGAGGAAAATCCCAGCTCTGAATTCCAGTCATCGATATGTCTCAGCCTGTCACATGCCTGAAAGCAAAAGCTAGGGTTATCAGAGCATGGACACTGAATGCAGGGCTTCCCCCCCCCCTATCTCTCTCCATGTATATTACTTGGTTCCCTTGTCACACCCATCTTTGTGTAAGATGTTTTCATGGTCTTTCCAGTTCTGTAAGCAGCCTAAGCTTACGTGTCATTTACTGGTGTGCATCACATGGTTTGGTTTTGTTGTTGGGGATTTTTTATTTTTATTTTTTTCCCCTTTTCTCTTCCATTGTCCTGGACCTTCAGTGACCTGGGACGTGAAAAGTGTCTCTAGAGATCGTGAGGACAAAATGTCCATCGATGGTGCCGAAGCGTATGTGAAAGCTTTGTTTTTAATGAGACGTTTCACATCAATGTCTACGCTCATCAGCAGGTTGTAAAAGCTGGTGGTTTTTCAGGAGGTTAGAGTTTTACTAAATGTTTGTTCTTGTTCCTGAAGTTGCTACGAATGACATTTCTGTATGTGGCTTAAAGTAGCACTAATCTGGACAGGCGCTGAAAGCTTGCGTCAGCATTTTCAGTTTAACCTCCAATCCCCACATTCCACAAAGCCCTTGAACCTTGCAGTCTTTATTTGTAGTGTTTCTATAGGTGTGATTTATTTATTTATTATTTTTTTGTGCCTTTTTTTTTTTTTTTTGCAATGACAAACACATTTAGTGATGTAATGTAAAATCTCAGAATAGCGGAACGGTGTTTTGAATAACTGTAAGGCTGAACTGTTTCCAAAGGACCTTGTTACTATGTAAAGACGTATACATTTGTTGTTATGACCGGTATTTGTCTCCTGCATTTCAGATGCACGCTTGAGAGGGAGAAAAAAAGAAACTTTTCAGGTTTTTGTTGGTTGATCTAAGAGTGGACTATCTCGGAGATAGATGGCTAAGAATCTTGAAATCTGCCTTTCTATTGCGAACAGGATTCTAGTTGAAGTTAAAGATAAGGGTCATGACCTGGGCCGTTTGCAAATGTTTTTGCTCCCAGATCCATTGGAACACATTTCAAAATGACCAAAGAACAGCAATACATCATCTCTCAGTTTAGTCATGTGGACATGGAGGCAGGAGGAAACCTCTTTAACTATTGTCTAATATTTCGAAGAGAAACGACTCTGTCTATGTACTGTATATGTCTTGACATTAAATTATATGTCAGTTTGTTTAATTCCACCATAAATACCACCAAATGGGGCTGTTTAATACACAAATACCCCAGTTGTGGTATCTTCTCCATATGGGGGGAAAAAGGACTGTTTATAGCTGGTGTAAACATGTGTGACAGTAACAGGTTTGTATTACGCCATGCAGCTTGGATTTCCCCCTCCTATTCGAATTAATTGTCCTACAGTACCCTACTTGATATTACATTTTATGGTGCAGACATGTTTAATTTCCTCTGTTTTTAACTAAACTAAGTGAAAACAGTTCCGGGATGCACATGCAGTCAGAAATCAGGTCCGGCTTAAGAGGAACATAATATTCGGTTTTGACGCCTGGCCTGAGAATGGCCCATGTTTATATAGGTCCTGTCATGACTACAGAGCAGGGATTAAAGCGGTGTTGAGCGTACCAAGCGGTGAAAGATAACGTCTCCCTGTCAGATGTGTTGTCTGAGATCTTCCAGATGCTGCAGGAGTCACATGAGGGTTCTGCCTGTTGGAGCGTGACCACTCTGAACTCCTCAATAGAAAGGTGGAAAACGTATACCCCCCCTCCCCAGATCCGCTAAATATAAATAAATATTTGACCCTAAATATCTTCTTATGGAGCACTGATAATGTGATTTTGAATAATTGTTCTATTGTCTGCCCAAAGTAAGTCTGTGACCTTGACTTTATAAGGGAGGAAATTGGAGAAATTGTTCATTATCTCCCGGAATGCCAGCCTGTGCGCAATGAATCTTCAGCCTGCAGCTCGTCCTTATCCGCACATGTTCTCATATTCTGATGTGTATTATTATAGTGTTGTGGGTTGAATTCCAGAAAACTGATTGCAGTCCTCTTGGCAGAGCATTGAGTCTGTACTGACTTTGGGGATTTCAGGAAATCAGCACATTGTGTGAAATGTGTCTACCCCCTCACTCTTCCGTGAATAGTACTTAACCTAGAGCTGGGAAAACTTATAGAGGTGGGATGTCACACGTATATGTGAGCGTTCGGAGCAGGGGCCTGCGCCGGCCCTGGGCTATTTATACATGGCTTTGGCCTCCCAACAACTCCACATTGCCCCAGTTAGCATAGTCGTTACTGTAATTAATTTCAGCCGTGTCTGATGTATAGGATTGGGTGTTCCATTGTGTTGTAAAGTGAGTGGGGTGTAAATATTATGCATGTCAATACTTTGCACTAAGTGCATACAGCAAACTGTTCCTCAAACTCTGACAATGAGTCAAGCCTTTTGATTTGCATGTAAATTGTGTGTGTGTGTGTGAGTCCTTCCTCTAAATTGAAGGAAAAGGCTGTACGTGTTGGTAAAGGCACACAAATGCTTTTCTGTTTTCTGAGTTTTGCACCTTGCTATAAAATGCCTGTGCCAAATGGCAAAAAAAAAAAAAAAAACTGTTAAGGATCAAGTCACTAGAGACCTTTGGACAAGCATAGGTACACTGTGAACTTGAAACGAGGAACCTGGGGACTACTGGAATGCCCCATGGTTTATAACTCTGTTAATTGTACAGCCATGCAGCTGCTGAAGTTTTTAAGCTTGTCCGAAAGTTTTTTGTTTGTTTGTTTGTTTTTTTTCCCCGATGAAATGTATGTACATGCATTATATTATGAAATGTATGTGTATTTGTATGCATCCCAACACACCTGAAGTTGTATGCATTTTGTAACATGAAGCTGCCCAACTGAACTGGCCTCCTTTGTGATTAGCCACTGGGCTGAAACTTTGTGTAAAGTGATAGCGGGAGGCCTGTGGCTCAGTGACTCGCAGGACTTGGTGAAGACTTTACCACTTAAGTGATGTGAAATGATTAACCTCAAGCCACTTCTTAGTTCATTGGAGCAGTGGTTGTTCTAGTGCTGTCTTAGCCAGGGGGTCTGTGATTTTTGTACTGTAAGGTTGTATTTCTTATTGAGTTCTTAATTATTATTCTTCTGAACTGGTCACTCCACATGGGCGGAGTGTGTTCGGGCAGTGTAAATGTATTAATTAATGCATATTGTTTTTCTTTGTTGAGTAAAAGTCTTATTCATTTCCTCTAGGGGTTAAAGTCATAACTTTCAGGTCTCTCAGTGGAGGATACCATAATGTAGAGCCCTGCTATTAGAAGGCCTGGATTCCTTCCCTAGCCGGAGAACACTTTTTATATTAAGGCTATTCATGTATTTGGTTTCACTGACACAGACAGCATGTTGTGTTTTATAAGCTGCTTGTTTAACCGTGGAGGGTTTTCTTTTTCTTCACATGAATCACCAACTGTACCTGCCCCCTCCCCCCCCCCTTTTTTTTTATATACACCTCTTGTTTAATTAGCGTGCATAATTATTTAACTGAACTGTAACTGACTTGGGCAAATACTTCTAATTAATGATGGTGTCTTCTGAACGGTTATTAAGATTTCCATCCCTTTTCAAAAATCAGTTGCGTAACAGGAAAACCGTCAGCGAGATCATTTCCTGTTATCTGACTTCAGATCAAAGTTAGCTCGCCATAAACCGTTTATTGTCCCTGTCGGATTTCCTTCAACGCAAGAAAATCGGGAGCAGACGATTTGAGGCGTAATGGCTTTATCGAGCGTGCAATGGCGTAATTCTGGCAATACAATATACTTCACAGGCAAGAACTAATTTTATGTTGTATTTAACACTGAGCGGAGCAACTGCTGGCAGATCACTTTAGTGGGACTGGCTCCAGAGAGTCTATGGCTCATATGAAGCAATGCAGTTTAAGGGTGAAAGGGCAATGACCATCATATTAAGCTAAAAGGCCAGGGGACAGTCGCTGTGGCTTATTTTTGGGAGCCCTTTTGCTCTGGATATCATCTTTTGCTTGAGAACACATACTGGACTTCTGGTTAATGATCAATGACATATTTGATTAGTGTGTTGTTTTATATGAAACCAACTAAAGCAAAACAAAGTAAAATCTGATAAACCGTGAAACTATTGAAACTTTTATAATAAATATGCTTCCTGTCATGCATTATATATCCAAATGTATGTGGACACTTGATCATTACACATGTTTCTGTTTTTCTTTTGTGTCACGCATTCCCCTTTACTAGAAGGGTCCCAAAACTTCTCTATCAGGATGGTGTCCCTGTTCACAATGAGGCATTCATAATCCATGATTTGCCAATAAGGGTGCGTGTCCTCCATTTAGTGCCTCTGGGATGAACTAAACTGGTGACTGCTTGCCAGATCTCATCAACCACCATTGGAGCCTGACCTCACTAATGCTTTTTTTTTTTTTTTTTTTGGCCGAATGGGCAAATCCTGACGGCTAAATGTAGTGGAAAGCCTTCACAGAGGAATGGAGGATACTATAAAAAATATAATAATAAAAAATGGGATAGAATGGGATTCTCAGCAGGGTGTGGGCAGGTGTCCATATACATTTGGTCATATGATTCATTGGTCGGGTGGCACAGTGGCTTAGTGTTTAGCACTTGTGTCGCCTTGCACCTCCAGGTTCCGGGTTCGATTCCAACCTCAGGATTGTGTGCATGGAGTTTGCATGTTCTCCCCGTGCTTGGTGGGTTTCCTCCGAGGAGCTCCTGTTTCCCCCCCAACAGTCCCAAGATTTACCGATTAGGCTGATTGGCGTTCCCAAATTGCCTGTAGTGTGTGTGTGCGCCCTGCGATGAATTGCCGCCAGGGTTGTACCCCGCCTCGTGCCCCATGTCTCCTGGGATAGGCTCCATGTCCCCTTGTACACGAAATAAAGCTGTATAGAAGATGAGCGACAACGATGATATATTTTTGTACGGTAATAAAGATGAGACATTGTAATGATAAGTTTTAAGGGAAGAAAATACCTTAAACATCTTGTCCTTATTTCTTTCATCAGAATGAAGCACCAGAAGATCAAGATGCATCAGGAGACTATGATGAGTTCTCTGCATCAGGATCAGGAGATGATGGTAGGAGAAGAGATCTGTTTCTCATTTAAAGGTTTTAGAATTAAAGAAAGGATCAAGAGCATGTAGGCTTAATAAAGTGACAGCGTAGTTCTTCTTTGCAATCATCAGTTAATCTCTTATTTTGTGCAAACAAGATTCCGTACAATTATATATTTTGCATCTTGCCTAGTAAATGTATGTTAGTCGTCGGTCTAAGAATAATTAATTATGCATTTTATTTTAAGACATTTGGATCGAAGAGCCTGTGAAGACAACTCAAGCAAGTCCTAACACTACAGAGGCAGCCTGGTTCACAACTGCCCCTCATGCTCTTCTAGAAGATTTTACTATTACTCCGTTTATCGTCCATGACAACGAGCCTGAAACCTCTGGCCATATCACTGAAGCCTTTTTGCCACCCACAACTGCAGTCACTGAGACTAAGCCAAAAGTCATCAAGATGCATGACTTTAACCCATTAGGTAAGGTGAGGTATGGTGAGGCCACAACAGTCAGCAATGAGGAGCAGCCTGAGACCACTCAACCTCCAGCTGTGGAACCACCAGTGGTGCCCACGAGTAAGAAAGAATTCACAACTACAGTCTCTGATGAGGAGCGTACCACAGAACTGGACTATGAGGAAGAGGAAACTACGGTTTATGAGGAATCAGAACCTGTGGCAACTGAGGCACCCGATATGGAGACCACACCACTGGTTCAGAGCACATCATCAGATAGTAATCTAGAGGATACCGACGCTTCGGGTGATCTTGTTGAATCCACCACCGTTGAGACTAATTTCATTGAAGATACAATTCAATTGAGAGAACCCGTAGAGTCTGAGCCGCCAACATCGGTAAGAGGACTATTGAATTGTATTATTTGTATTGACCTTGCTAGAAAGTCGGTTGTTAACCTACAATGCAGGTTCTTGTTTATCCTATCTCACACCCTACTTCCCTTTGGCAGACCGATCTTGATTTCAACCTCAACAATGATATAATAAAGCCGAGATCACAACCAGGGTCTGGGTCCGATTCCGAATACGCACGAGGAAACGCGTCCGACAACGGTAGCTTACTGGAAAGGAAAGAAGTCCTTGCAGGTATGTGTTGTTATAAACACGCATTGTTTCAATATCATGTGTTGGTATTTAGCTCTAGTGGAACGTCCTGCGTTTTCCAGCTTTGAGAAACCTTAATTTATAATGCATGAGTCGGTTCATCTGCTCATTCAACATTTATTCCATACCTCCATCCGGTGTCATAGTACAAAAATAACGTGGATTAACTAATCTTTTTTTTTTTTTTTTTTTTCCGTGTTGTCTTCACAGGTGTCATTGCAGGTGGTGTGGTGGGCTTGGCTTTTGCGATCATGCTTGTTTCCCTCATGGTCTACCGCATGAAGAAGAAGGATGAGGGTAGTTATTCACTGGACGAGCACAAACACCCCAATGGAGGCTATCAGAAACCACAGAAACAGGAAGAGTTCCTGGCATAAAGTCTCTTTTATATATATATATATATACTGCCTCTGTCTCTTCATTTCTATGCTTGACTACCACTTAAAACTTCCCGACTCACCAGATTCCACATGCTTTGGTGACCCTTTTTTATGTTGGATTTTTTTTCCCTCCACCCTCCTTTGTAATGGATTCTCACACTGTGGATCGAGACTGTCCTCATGAGCCCTGGTTATGAGCGAGGGACCTTGGAGCTGGCCATTTATTTGTTAGGGTTCTGCTTTCTGCCTGCGCTGGGAAACCACAGCAAACGTTGGACCGGCTTCTCATTTCAACCGTGCCTTATTTCCTGTTTCAGTGAACTGAAGAGCGCGCCGAGTGCAGTGGCGAGAGAGAGCTCACCTCCTCCAACTGTTTGTTGCCTCGGTAACAGATAGTTGCCATAGGGACAGAAAACATGGATTGCACTTTTGACACACAAACATAACAATCCTGAATTACAATCACTGTTTGCTTGGAACTGATTACGTGTTTCAACTTGGCCTGGGCTCTCTTACCTTCATTTGTTGATATTGTAATTTTACACATGGTTTTATCACTCGTGTGGAAGGAGAGCTGCCTCACTTGGTGAGCTGGATTCCCTTCAATGTTTTGTACTTGCGTGGAAGATGGCATGTCGGAACGAGCGATGCAGAGTTGATGTCGAAAAATGGTATGAATAATTGTTGATCAGGCATGGTTGTCATCTTACAAAACATTGCTGTATTTCTTAAGAAACTAAATGAGTATATGCTGAATTCTCAATTACACTGTATAAAATTTCAAAAAATTTACACAAATGCCTTTTTTTTGTTGTTGTTTCAGCTCTTTGTATATATGCTAGTGGACCAAATCTACAGCTTGAAAATCTCTACTGAGATAGAAGACGACTAATGTATATTAAAAGGGTCATTTAAGACCTGTTTGTACAAGTGTGTAAATTTTTCTGTTTTTAGTTATTACTTGTATCAATGGACTCCAAGCTGCAATGAGATATTTGGAAAAAGGGGCGGGGGACCTCAGACCGCGCAGAAATCGAGATCTCCTGAATCTGTCCCAGCTAAATTCTGTCTCCAGTGAAAGAAAGGTGTAATAATGGCTCCCTGGAAAAGAACAAGCTAAGAGTGTTAAAAAAAAAATCAACCCAATGTCATTAAGTAGGGAAAAGCTATCCTTTTTTTTTTTTTTTTTTTTTCCCCCCCAAATCATACATTGCCATGGAATTAGCTGCTTATAATGGCCGAGCGGAGTAACGACGTATTCCTCCTAAGGTGTCCCGTATTACTGAACCTGCGCGTGCCATGCGATGTGTATAGCTTCCTTTTGTTTTCAACTCTTTAACTTAATGTTGGTATTTTTACAAACGGACAAACGATTTGACTCTTTGGGAACCTTATTCCAGGCTTCAGGTTAGCTCAACTCAACTATTTTTCCATAATGGAGGTTTTGAAAGAGGAAGTGGCAAAAGTGTGTGAAAGTACACTCGCAGCAGAGAGAAACTTTTGTGCCTTTTCAGAATGGCTGGTCACGCCTCAGAGAGAGCTGCCTTTGTGTCTTGTTGCTGTGCAAAAGAAAAAATAGACCTACTTATGTCATAGTTTGTACAAATCTCTCTATTATGCACAGTTGTTTTTCTATGTTTAATAAAAGGGAGTCCATTTTCAGCATTGTGTAACTTGGAGTTTGTGCTGTACACTTTTGAATGAGTGAATAAGCCATGCAAGCCATGTTGAGTGAAAAGAGCTTTGGGACTCTGTGTTACATGTCTGCCTTCTTTCCTGATACACTTTTGTTTAGATGAGCAATATTGGCTGAAATCTGTTGGTATTAAACCTGACCGGTACAGCCGTTGTTGGTGTCGTACAATATAAGAGCCAGTCATGTTCCAGTATGCAAATGATATAAACAGACATAATATGTAAAAGCTTTTTTTGTTCACTGCATTTCACCATGTTGATGTCGCGTTAGACATATTGGTTATAAAATAAATGGCAAACGAGGTGTGTGTGTGTGTGTGTATGTATGTATGTATGTATGTGTGTATATAT
>JAOTQY010000002.1:17420516-17434682 GCA_026413445.1 Dolichallabes microphthalmus
GATAGATAGATAGATAGATAGATAGATAGATAGATAGATAGATAGATAGATATCTACTTTATTGATGCCCTAGGAAATTCCAAACATACAGTATCGATGAGATCAGTAACACAAAGGCAGGTTTGTACATGTGACGGTACATTATAAAATGTATGTATAGTCAGTAAACACAATGCAGTTGTGTAAGATGTAAAAGATGACCAACTCCAAAAGATGACCAAACTCATTTATCCTGACTGTAATTAATGATCCTCAATAATGTCTGCTAATGTAGTCAACAAGTAATTGACACTTATCAAGGTAAGTTCAGAGTGGAACCATATTACCATCAAGGATATATTCCAGTTATGTCTCAATCAATATAAACAATAGATTCTGGTTTGGTGACATAGTGCCTTAGTCGTTAGCCCTGTCATCTTACATTAAAGGCGTGGGAACCTCACCTCCAGACCTGTGTGTGTATAGTTTTCATGTTCTCAATAGGCTTGGTGTGTTTCCTTTGGGTACTCCAGTCTCTTCCCGGCAGTCCTAAGACATTACGCTTAGGTTAATTACCTATAGTGTGTGATTGGTTGTGTGATTGTGTGTACTTGTGCATTGCAACGGGATGACATCAAATCCATGGTGAACCCTGCCTACTGCCCTAGGTTCCATGGTATGGGCTTCAGGCCCATATCAGAGAAGTGAATGAATGAATTCTGGTTTGTCCAAATTCTTATGGGCCAAACTTATACCAGATTCTGTAAGGTTTTTTCTATTTATATAAATATTGTGTATCTGAAAACACATAAACTGATCTGTGTGATATTACTGAAGAAATTAGTGCACATAGTTATTATCTTGGTATATTGTCATTAAAATTATTTTGGGTGAGACCGACTTCTATTACTTGTTATCAACCTAAATCTTTTAGCTCAAAGGTTAAACTGAATAAGCATGTATCAGGCACCAAACATGGCATTAGTGTAAAAAGGGAAAATATGTAAATTTGAATTATTCTTTTTATTAAAAGCATTTTGAGAGCGGCGTTGGTGGCTCAGTGGCAGGTTTCTCGCCTACTATGAGGAAGGCCTGGGTTCTATTCCCAGCCAATGCCCAAACCCAAGCTACTGCAGTGCCAGTCCCAAGCCCAGATAAAATGGGAGGGTTGCATCAGAAAGGGCATCCAGCATAAAACCTGTGCCCAGTTGTTGTGGGAATGAGTTGGTCTGCTGTTGTGATCTCTCAATGGGAAATACTGAAAGAAAGAAAAACTTCAAAACATTATGAGATTTCGAAATATCCCGAACTCTGAACATATACAGCATTTAGATAATTTTACAACTTGTATGCACATGAGTGTGCAAGCAAAGAATAGATGAGTGCACAGAGAGAGAGGCAAGATTAGACAGCAAACACTTGTAAAAGCCTGCAGGACAAAACACTGAAGTGAAAAACATGATTAAGGTCAGAAAAACATGAGGGGTAATGAGATGAAATTTTGAACAGCTTTTAATTACAAAGCAGCATGATACAAAATAGAAAATGTACATAATGGTATGTGAATAAAGTCAAGTACATAATAGGCTTGCCCTGCGATGAATTGGCACCCTGTCCAGGGTGTACCCTGCCGTGTGCCCTAAGCCTCCTGGGATAGGCTCCAGGCCCCCGTGACCCTGAACACAGGATAAAGCGGTATAGAAGATGACTGACATAATGGGCTCTTTGGAAAGGTTCAATCTTAAATGTTAGACATAACGGGATGAAGATGCTGTCCAGCATCCAGTGTAGTGTCAAGTAAATCCTGATAACTTGTCAGTGAGGAGCAGGGTTAACTAAACAATAGCAGGAAATGTTCCACCCAGAATCCCACAAAAGTAACATGCCAAGGAGTCCCATGTCAACTCTCCCATTCCTTCCCCTCAAACCCACAATAATATCTCTGCAGAGGACTGGGGAACTCCAAGCATCAGTTTGGAAACTCTTTGGTTTTACATAACAGCACAGACAACAGTCATTGTTTTCATTTGCTTTTGACTTTTCTGTTGACTATTTTTCCTTGAACTGTGGATTATATAATTATATAACAAACATACACTATCACCTCACCTCACCATCACACCCATATATGGGTCTTTATCTAAACTGTTGCCACAATGTTTAAAGCAAACAATTGTACTGGGTGTCTTTGTACAATGTAGCATCACCATTTCCTAACTGAACCTGTTCCAGTATGTTCAAAGTAAGGTCCATGAAGACATAGCTTGATGAATTTGGAGAGCCGTGACGCCAACCCTACCGAAAATCTTTGGGATGAAGTGGACCACCAACTGCACCTTCTTTCCCAACAACAATGTCTGTTCTTGTTGCTAAATAAACATAAATCCCTGCAGCCACACTCCAAAATCTTGGTCGAAGCCTTCCTAGAAGAGTGAATGGTATTGTTACAGCAGTATGCAGGACTTAACCTGGATTGAGATGTTCTTGAAGCACATAAGAAGGAGATTGGCGGGTGTCCAAATACTTCTGGCCATATAGTAGAAAATGATAAACTGCAGGGGCAACTGTTATAAATGGGCTAGAAGGTAACAAAAACACATCACTATTCACCAATCAGACATAACATTATGATCACCTTTCTGATATTGAATAGGTCCTCTGCCAATCCTACAAGTTGCGAGAAGGTCCCTGGATAGGCATTGGTTTTCCAGCACGTCCCGCAGATGCTTGATTGGATTGAGATCTGGAGAATTTGTAGGCCAAGCCAACACATCAAGCTCCTTGTTGTGTTCCTCAAACCATTCTTGAAGCATTTTTGCAGTGTGGCAGAGCACATTATGCTGCTGAAAGAGGCCACTGATATCAGTGCCATCAGTCTTGTCTCTGATCCAGTCGTCTAGACATCAAAATTTGCGTCATTGCTCAAATCCTTATGCCTGCCCATTTTTTTTTGGCAGTAAACACATAAACTTCAGGCACAAAGTGTTCACTTGCTGCCGAATATATCCCACACACTTCCAGGTGCCAAAGTAACCAGATAATCAGTGTTATTCACTCACCTGTCAGTGATCATAATGTTATGGCTGATCGGTGTAAATATCAATATAATTTCTGCCGTCATCCTTTATTGTTTTTTCTTTCCCTGCTAACACATGTTTTGTCGCACTAAGCGAAATAAAGGACTTGAACTTTAACAGAATATACTGAACATACAATCTATACAGCAAGTGCATATAGCCATTTATGAGGAGGATTCAAGTCAAAATGGTATTTTTAGTTGTGCAGAATGACAGAAAGCAAAATATATAATCTTTTAATATCTAATAATTTAATAACTCTATATAATCCCCTGCTTTACTAATGCCCTTATAGCAGCGTTTCAATAATGCTTGGATACCATCAAGGTAGAAAGTGTTCCTAGCATGCCAGAGCCATTATCAGACTGTCTGCTTTACATCTGAAACGCCAGCCTCCCAGGAACTCCTTTAATGGGCCAAACATGTGAAATGGCTTGGAGCGAGACCCGGAATGTAACTCCCAGTCAAGAGATAAGGATCAGGCTTTCCATTTGCTGAATGTTCACAGAATTGAGTGCAGTGGGCTCCAAGTCAACTCGGCTGGGATCTTCATTCATGTACATACAGCCTTGTTTAAAATGTTTGCACCATTCAAATGTTTTACTCAAAGTTTTACCACTGTAGTGTTTGAAGTTGGTTTCCAGTTGGTTTTGCACCTTCATTCATGAGAGACTTGAACATCCCTCACAGTATACACTCATCTTTAGATACATGGATCTGTTTCTCTGAGTCGAAAATGGAATTAATGCTCAAAAAAATTTACAGTAAATGACTATGTGGGGTAGTCTATTCACAGTGGAATTATTAAGCCGTTTTTTTATAGCCAGATAATAATGCTGTATTGTGAGTATGTAACATGAAGAGGCAGAGAAGAAGTATTTTGGCAAGCTCATGGGAGAATGTAGATTTAATTCAGAAAGCAGCAGGAAGAAACTTGACTGAAAATGAGAAGATAGCTGTCTGTTCAATACAGACAGGAAACTGCAGGTGAGGGATAAAGTTCCACAAGAACAGGAGGAGGAGGAGGAGGGGTAGAGGAAGAAGGAGCGATGAAGAAAGACTTTGTAGGTTAGTAATGATCAGATGTCCCTCATGTTCGTTTTCCCAACTCCCAGCCCCTGCTGGATCAAGTAGATCAAGAGGCCCTTTCACACATACCTGGACAAACAGGCGGTAAAAGGCACACGATTTAATTATTAACACAATAATTTCTGCCAAAGGTAATATGTGTAAAAGAATATGCAAGTCATGATACAAGTTTAAATGAATAAACATCTTATATGTTAGTAATTCATTCTCAATCACAAATTAGCATTTAAATATTGTGCCAGGCCTAGGACATACAGTATTGTAGACTTGTACGCCCCAGCATTTTGCTGTTTCCCATGGAGTCTCAGAAAATTAGCATATTTTTGTTTTCCAACCACATTTAAAAATGACAGGTAAGAAAATTGGTTTAATTTCTAGTATCTGTTCTCAATAATGACATTATCTTTTATGCAGAGATTTGGCTCGCCCACTGTTAAGTTAACTTGTATAAATTCATGAATTCGCATTTCATTCATGAAGCATTTTCTGCAATTAATATAACGATTATTAAATAAAATCTAAGCGTGTTTATATTTTTGTATTAGTTCCTGTAAGGTGGCCAGCTGTTTCCAGGACATGTTCCACAATGTTTGAACATGAACCTGACTGATTTAATTTTCTCGAACATTTGGAGTTAGACGCTTTGTCCAGATCCCACTTTTATCCTCAACTGGTGTTCACATGTCATAATTAGACCGTGTTGCTCCTGAACCTTCCTTCTCAACTGGTGCTTTTATGAAGAAATTGCACACACACTCGATCAAAAGGCAAAGGATTTTCACATCCTCGCTGGCCTCCATTAACGAGCCCTGGAAATGGGCACAGGATTTATTGGTCACTTTATAGAAAGGAGTCGGGCTGCCGTTGAGTCTGCAGGCCCTTCAGCGACATGCATAAAATGCCCTCATGGCCTGAGTTATAGCATAGACCTCTTAACAGGCTATCATGTTGCAAGAAAAGGCATGTGAAGCAATAATCACTTTTGGCTTTTTCAAGGGTGACACATCATACAGATGCTCTATTTCCTTGCTCGCACAGTAAGAGATATGGTGGGGGACTTAAAGTTCAACTGTATTTTGAAATAGATATGTGTGGCCTTTCCTACTTTTAAGCAATTCCTATCATTACGGTATTTTGCAGTGCTTGACAAATACTTATGTTGCCAAAAAGAAATAAAAAAAATCCTTACAGCCAGATACTATATCTCAAAAGGATGTTGTAATATCATAGTTTTTTTTTTTATAAACCTGACCTTGTCTCAATATTATTGTCTCTTATTCCTGACACTTCCTCTTATCACTGTCCTCTTCCTCTTATCAGACACAGCACCTGCTTTCCTATGTCATGAATATCTGTGCTTTTCATTTTAATAAACAAGCATGATTAATGCTGCTGTGGATTGCTTTAATGACGGGGGAATGTGGCTTTGAAGCAGGTTGTTCTGGGTACCAGATGGCCGCATCGAAAGGGTCAGAACGAGAAAATATCAAAGGCCCAGGACTGCAATTTATTGTGTGGGCTGTGGTCTCACGTTGCCTCCTGAGTGGAGTTTCACTGGTGTTTTTAACTGGTGTTTGCCATTTTTTCCACAAGCCTACCTCTCTACCAGTCTAATCTGAGAACTGGCTGATTTTAACCACATCCCTATTTTAACTTCATATTAATCTGCTATCCTATAATTTACTGTCCTTTATGTCTTTTTGTATTCATGCATATGTTTGTGTCTATCCAAGAAAGGAAATGTCACTGAGACTTCATGTGGTTGCAAATGTTTGTACAACAGTCGCTTTACCTTCAGGGTTGACAGAGAGTACACGCAATGGCTCATTTTCAGCAAAGTGAAAAGCAGCATGAAGTGTATAAATCGTGGCTTTGGTAAACCTCAGTGAAAGTCAAGTTAGAATGGAAGAGTATAAAATAAACAAAAACAAAGAAAAAGCCAATTCTAGCTCATGAAGCCTTTCATAAACTTCCAGTGAGCTTCCAGGTTTTGAGCTACAGTGTGATTAGCGATGCAGCATGCCTCACAGGAACCTGTCAGCTAACATGCTATCAGAATTCGCTACAAACACAGTGACTTTCTTCTGAAAACATGACCAAAAAAATCCTAAAAACACTTATTAGGGAGAACTGTGAGAAATCTCACTGTGAGTGATCTCTGGTCTACATTTTTCTTTACATTAATCTGAGTAGAAATTTGCAGTCAAGCTCATTTAGCATGTCAACACGACTACGGTGGCATTACATTTATTTTGTCACAGTATTGCAGTGTAATGGGCAGACAGTGATGCAATGCTACTGCAACAACCTTCGGCTCATAAACAGAGAATTCTAGGGGTTATACTTGAATATCATGTCTGTAAAAGTAAAACTTCTAGGAGGCACAATGCTGTCCGTGAAGCTGAGTCAGTCAGAAGAGTCATAGCCTGTGAGAAAGGGTATTTATATACACGTTCAAGTATAGAACTATGAAATGATGAATTTTTTGACATGAGTTTGTGCCCATGATCATTTCAGATTCTTAGCTAATAGGAGTAAATTCTGATGCTGTTGTAGCCCATCTTCCTTAAACTTTGATATGCTGGCTGTTTGTATCCTTCCCAGAGAGATTATTTGTGTTACCACAGATTTCTGTTGGAATGGGTAATTTTGTCATGCTTCTCTGGTCTTTTTCATCAGCAAGGTGTTTCAGTCTGCAAACCCTCCTCTTACTTTCCCCATTCTGTGGAAAACCCTAGAGATTGTGTGTGCAATACTCCCAGAACAGCAGTTTCTGTAATACTCATACAAGCCGGCCTGGCACTTGCAAACATACTATGAATTAGGGCACAGAAATCACACTTTTTCTTCATCGTGACGTTTGATATATTAACTGACGATCGTAACCTGTATCTGTATGAGTTTATACATGCTGCTGCCACTTGTTTAGCTGACTGAAAACCTGCATAAATGAACAGATCTACTGTAGATATGTGGGGAAGCGTAGGACTGCTTACTGTATATGTCATAGTTTGGTATCTAAACGTATAGCACACTATACGAGAAAGCGACTTTAATACTTTGATAGAAGGTTTAGCAGATGACAGCACTATTGACGCTAAAGAGTGTTTGTCACAGTAAAAACACATAAAACTCCTCACCTCAAATAGTGGAAAAAAGTGCAGGAAATGCAGTGGGTGAGGTTAGACTCATGAGGGAAGGAGGCGTGATTCCACACACATGCGTTAAACATAATCCACTTTTTTTGTAAAATGAAAAAAAAAAAGTTACTTTACTTTGTAACCCATGGGTGAATGGATCAGTTATACTTTTGGATTGTTTAAAGGGCAGTTACACGACGGATATGCAAATTTCAGTTCTGAGTTTTCAGCTATGCAAATAGGGAACATGAAAGGTTAAGTTCAGACTTTATTCTTCACATTACAGCACAGCAAAATTCTTTATTCTTCACATATCCCAACTTCTTGTTAGTAGGCTTGGGTCAGAGCACAGGGCCAGCCATTATACGGTGCCCCTGGAGCAGAGGGCCTTGCTCAAGGGCCCAACAGTGGCAACCTGGTGGATCTGGGGCTCGAACCGCCGACCTTCCAACCAGTAAATCAGAGCCTTAACACATTGAGCCACCCCCATTAATGACGTTCCAGCATTCTAACATCACCAAAGTTGCCTGATGTGAATGAAATTTTAAGAAATTTATTGGTAAGTATAAATAAATTATATTAAATGAATGAAAACATAAAACTATATCCAGATAAATCAACCAAAGGTGGTGTATTACATATATATTTGACAGCCATGTATGGGATACAGCAGCAGCTTCATCAAAGGTAGGTTAGAATGACTGGAATGTGCGTGCGTGTGTGTGTGTGTGTGTGTGTGTGTCTGAGATTAGAAGCGATGTATCCCCTTCCACAAACTTTCAAGCACTGCCAGCATTGGAGCAGAGATGAAAAAGGAATGTGGGAGCTCAGAATAAAGTTTTCCTAGGATTTTACACACACACACACACACACACACACACACACACACGCACACACACACACACACACACACACACACACACACACACACACACACTACGTGGTGTAAGTAGAACCCTTTTAGGAAATCTAAAACTCTCAAGGAATCGACAAGGAATCCTTTTTTAAAAAAAGTTTAAACAGAGATGATCTTATACAAACTGCCGACAGACCCCATCCATGTGGTCTTTCATTCCCCATTTAATCTTGCTGTGCAACGAGTTTACATATAATGAAGGACATCTCACAAGCCCAGCAAATAATGGCTATGAAGAAGGTTCTTTCGCAACTGTATTCATCAATCAAATGTGACAATGTGACACATGAATTACGGAAAGCTTTTAGGATACTGAACAGAGGATTACTTGAACATAAAAGCCATGTCTTCTCCAGACTTTGTTATTTTATGGCGTGAATTTGCCATGTTAAACTCAGGTGTCAGAGTGCTAAAATTTATGGGTGCCAGAAAAATAAAGGTGGGTGGCTGAGTCCAGCTCTGACTGTTCCATGTTGAATTTCACAAGTTCATGGTGCCTGGGCAAAATAGATATTATCATGGCAACAGGCGTTGAATGAGAAAGTTTACAGAACTATCAGACAGCACTCACAAGGGTTAAGAGAAGGACACAATGTCTATGCACTCATCTTATTATGTAATTGTATTGCCATGCTCATGGCAAGAAAGGTAGTTTTGGGGTGTATGGTGTTATTACCAGTTCATGCCTAAATCAATACCGCACCACCAAGAATACATATTTTCTGCTGGTAAGTATTCTTTACCAGGGGTAATAAAAAAACAAAAAAAACTTTTAATTGGCTTTCACCATCATGCTTAGGATGGGTTGTTAAGGTCGTTAAGATTGCATCGTGTGTTATGTTTAAATGCATAATATATTCCTGTTTTCAAGAAAAAAATACAATACTAAAGATACAAAAATCTATTCCTAATTTTACCACAAGTGACAAGAAAAAGTAGAGCTTGATACTGTACCTTTATTTCTGAGCTTTATAACACTACAGGTTGTCTCAGCAATAACCAATACATTATTCAGAGACAACTTTATTAAGGAAATGTTTCATTTAGTAATGCATTACAAACCAAAAGGAAATACCATAACTCTTTACCTCACAATCCAGTAACACTCAGATGACAACATGCAAGCTGGCGCAATTAGGTCCTTTATTACTTAAAGCATGCAGCTCTACAACTTCCACGTCAACTACAAGCCTTCAACACTAATGAACTGCAAAATAACACTTTTAATATTCCCTTCTTCTTATAAGAAAAATGGCTGCTCATCAAAGAGATCTAACCCTTTCTTGCCCCACTGAAGTGTGGGAAAAGGAGCATGAACAGATGCTTTGTGGAGCAGATCGCTTTCCTTTCCCCCCATCAATGGCAGACTTATGCTCGTCTGGTCCAGGGTTTCAGCGCTTCTGCCAACTCTCAAAGAAGCTTTCATGTCTTCGGCCGATGAAAAGAGCGGAAGCCAACAGATCTTCGTCCTTGATTTGATGTAGTCTCAAGCAAATAAACGGCATGTCCTTGGAGGAAAGTGAAGGCTGTTTCACGTACACGCGCCTTCTAAATATCTCTAAGATAAAATTCTGTTGTTTATTTCCAAGAGGTCTCTGAGATATACATGTCACCTTTCTACAGGAACTCCAACTGTACCTAACAGGATACGAAGGTTAAAGTGTCACTAAATCAGACGACCACTTTTAGACCATGCATTTATCATAGCTTCATCATTGTTTTCACAGCATTAGTTAATATTAAACTGCAAACAACATCGCAAGTGTGCAGCCTCCATTAAAGTCCACTGAATACAGAGGGGCCTGCAAAAATGTATACACACTTCAACATGAAAAATATGTGGCTCTCTTTTAATAGCATCAATGATGGTATGACTTCTAGGAAATATAATACTACACATTGCTGCCATAATTAAATTTGCTTTTTATAAAAAAAAAAAAGGCATTACAACTGTTGAACTGTGTATAAATGTTTTGTGCCCCTCTGTATTTATTGCATCGTTCCTGACTCTGACCTTTCATAAACATATTATTATTACTTTATTTTTTAAATTATTATTATTATTTCATTTATTTATTTATGTTTTTATTAAACATCACACTTTTATAATCTACATGCTTTAACATCCACTAAAGTGTATGATGTGCTTAGTGGTGGCTTAGTGGTTAGCAGTTTTGCCCAGCACCTCCAGGATACAAGTTCGATTCCTGCCTAGGGGTCTGTGTGCATGGAGTTTGCATGTTCCCCCACGGTGTTTGGATGTTCCAAAGGTACTCCAGGTACTCTGGTTTCCTCCCACAGTCCAAAAACATGCAGATCAGACTAATTGGTGTTCACAAAATATGTGAATGTGTGTGAGTCTGTTGACTGGAGGTCCCACCATAGTCATAAAAGGGTAATAAATAAAAACGTAATCACCATCCCCGGTGGACTGCATCGGCTGGACTACAGAGGCTCCTGGATGGATGGATGGATGGATGGATGGATGGATGGAAGTGTATGATATGGAACATAATGCTATCATAGCATTCTACTGCCATCTGGTGGACATGCTCTAAAAAAAGTCATAAATTATTTATAATGTAAATTGATTACATTGACAAATTAAACTCTGTAGTCATTCGATCATGTCCTGCGATGGATTGGCACCAGGGTGTACCCTACCTCATGTTCTAAGTCACCTGGGATAGGCTTGCACCCCGGTACCCCCACAGCAGGCCCGGTATACAGGATAAAGCTGTATCATTGTGGACTTGTAGCAATTAGACTTCTCTGTTCTAGAGACCTGCAGTAAGCATCTTGTGTTAAATCCACTGGGATCATGCTGGATCATGCTGATTTTATGTTGTCCATTCCAGTCGTTGTTGACTACAGTGTTCTTAATTACTTACTTTATGTCATATCGTATGTTTCCGGCTTGGCATGTTGGCACAATGAAAGCATTGATGCTTCCAGGGCAACTTGTTTGATCCTGTCCTCTGGTTATGTCTGTGCATGTCAAGAGAAATCTTCTGATTTCTGGGGAATTTACTCCCACCTCCAAAAACATGCTAGTAAATTCCTGACACTAGGTGTGAACGAGCTCTAGGTGGGTATTACGTATGAATGTGTGTATTGTGCCCTGCAAAGGATTGGCTTTACATCCAAGGATGGATCACACCTAGTGTTACTAAGGCTCCAAATGCACTATACCCCTGACCGGGATAAAGCACTTACTGAGGATGTATGAAAACAAAGGGACCTATCTGGGTGTCTCTGATGGTATCTTTGAGATATCCCCACCTACTTCCCATAGAATGTCATTAGTCTTTCCAAATATTTCTCTTAAAAATAGAAACTTTTCTCCAAATGTTAACAAGCCGAAATGAATTGAGAATATTGAGAACTGAATTATTGAAATGCTGAGAATACTCGAAGATAATTACAACAGATACTAGATGCAAGTGTGATATGAACGATCAGATCTAAATGTTCATTGGTTTTGTTCTTTATGCCCCGTAACATTAAGGTCCATACAGTATGTATTTGCACAAGGACACATTGTTTTTGTAATTACTTGTGGCTCTCCACCACAACAGATTTGAAATAAAGCAATTAAGATGTAATCGAAGTGCAGACTTTATGTTTTATTTTAAAGGGGTTAACAACAAAAATGGAGTAACTCTTAATGAATTGCAGGCAATTTTTAACAAAATCCCATTGGTTTTCACAGGCCCAAAAATAAGTGAACAAAATTACTTAATCGTAAGTATTAGGATTCCTTTTAATGCAACGACTGTCTGATGTCTCGAACCCATGGACATCACCAATACTGCTATCACCTTCAGCTTTTTTGTGTCTTCCTTCCCTCGGTTTGTTTTCAAGGAGTGAAAAGCATGTTTGGGTTAAGGTTAATTTGACCATTTAAGAACATCTTGTGCTTTCACAATATGTCTTGGGTCATTATCTATCTGTACACCGAGGTTCATCATGTTAATTTTGCACCATTTGACTGCATATTGAGTCAAATGGTGCAAGCAAATTAAGCATTTTTACACCCTATCTGTCATGAAATAACTAGGAAATGAACTATAATTGTGAAAATATTTATTAGTCAGTTTTCCAATTACTTTTGAGTCTGTAAAAATAGAGGCTTTTTCAAAAAATGGCTGTAATTTTTAACTGGTTAATGCAATATTTTTGATAAACACCTTGATCCAGAAATTCTAAACTTCAATCACATATTGACAGCATCATTTCAAATACAGAGGCAAAATGATGACAATTGCATCAGTGTCCAGATACTTATGGGCCTTACTGTACGTGGATACTGTAATCAAATTATAAAAATAACACGTTCAATTATATAAAAACTACTTATGAGAGCTTTTGCTGAAAATCCTCATCACCACCACTTTAAAAAAAATCACAGAAAACTTTATTTCAACCATGAAAAGTTCAGCGCCCTTTATTCTCCCACACTAATGATCTCATATTGGGCGAGTGCTATAATGAATTCTCCAGTGCCCAGAGAACAGAACAGCGTGGTTGGTGTGGTGACAGCCTTTCAGGCAATACTTTGCTATTAACACACACGCTCTCCTGAGAAACATTATATAACAAGCTTTATCTTACTTTTTCCACCATCTGACTTGAAGAGAAAAAGTTCCATATAACTTCTTAAGAGGTTCTTATTTCTTTTTGGTGTCAAGGATGTCCTCTTCTTCAGCTTCTGGAAAGAAACTTTTTTTTTTTCATTCTGAAGTGTGTTTTTCAAAATCCTAAACTCAGATAGTATCTTTTGCTTCTTTTTATCAGAGTTTTGAATATGTGCCATATGAACACTAAACTTAAAATGAATAACTATTCCATACTACAGTATGCCAATAGAAATCACAGATGTTTCATAGTGAAAGCAAGAGCATTTCCACATACAATGCAACACAATAATGGGAACTCATAGGATTGGGACTAAACAACTTTGTGGCCATAAAAAACAAACAAACAAACAAAAAAAACAGTGAGGTTGTAGGGCTAATCAGAAAAAACTTGCTAGAGAGCATAAAGATTGGACTTTGGAGCAATGTAAAAAGGTTATGTCTTCTAATGAGTTCAGATTTAAGCAATTTCCCTCTGGGATTAATAAAGTTCTTTGAAGCTTTGAGATTGACCCTATTTGAGAGCACAGGGTGCATCAGGGTAAGAAGGGGAAAGCATGGAGCAATACATCCCTCATGCACAGTGGCCGCTGTCCAAGCATCTGGAAGCAGTGGTATGATCTGGGTTTGCTTCATTTAGTCAGGTCTAGTTCTAGCAATGATATGTGGCAATAAAAAGAAGTCAGCTGACAGTCCAAATGTACTGAATGACCAGGTTATCTAATCAATACATTTTTCCTTCCTTGATGGCACAGGCATATCCTAGGACTCAAATTCTGAAAGAGTGGTTCTGGCAGCATGAGGAATTATTTTCGCACATTAATTGGCCACCACGCTGAGCTCCATAATCAAAGCTAAAAATGATTAAAAGAAATATTAGAGTGTGTGACTTTTTTGTCCATCCAATGTATATCACTATTTATCATCGTTAATTCATACTCAAAAACTGCTTTATCCCATTCCCCGGAACACTGAGTGCAGGGCAGGATTACACCCAGGATGTGACACCAGCGCTCACTCTGATGGACTGGCATCCCACCCATGAAGCCAAATATTCCAATTCAGTTGAATTAAATAAGATTCAATTCACTCACTCATGCACTGTCTATACCTGTCTATTATCCTGTGTACATGGTCGCTTTGTGTTGGAGCCTATCTGAGGAGACGAAGGCACGAGACGGGGTACACCATAGACCATGGACGGGGTGCCTATCTGACGTAGGAAACACACACACGCACACACCTTCCCTCGCTTGCTCATTCACACATAATGAGCAATTTGGCAAAGCCAATTAGCCTAATCTGTACGTCTTTGGAGTCTGGGAGGA
>JAOTQY010000002.1:17674961-17687243 GCA_026413445.1 Dolichallabes microphthalmus
TTAGCAAACTGCTGTGGTGTGAAAGCAGTAAAACATTTGCTGAACTCACTGTTATTGGAAAATAAAATATTGGTGGAAGTAAATCTGTTGATGTAAATCTGCCCAGTGTGGATTATTTTCATTGCCCTGCTATGTTTTATTCCTTACAATTAACAATAAAACAAAGGAAAACAGAAACCAGTGGGGCTAATAAACTCGATTAATTACACTTCTGATCACATTAAAGTTTCTTGCTCATATTTTTGTTTCTGTAGCTACAGTAATATAGCTAGTTATAATCTGTTAGCATGATCTACATATGGTCCGCTTTATATTTATGCTATTACAGTACAGTAAGAGAGAAGTTGTACATAAAGAGCACACGTTAAAACGATCCAGCCAGAGCCGTGTAAACCCACCGCCTCGGACACCAATACCCTGAGAACCCTGAGAACCGAGCGCTGAGGGCTGGAGCCGTCTCACCGCAATCCTGACTACAATGCAACTTAAACCTGCAATCAGAAATGGCTTTAAGGGATAGTGTTACTGCCATTAGTGTAGGGGGGGGAGGGGGAGGGGGGATGGGGGGGGGGCGGTGTTTGAAAGGGATAGTGAAATATTGTTCAAGCATCATCGGCTGAAGGCAGCTATATGAAATATTCATTAAGAACATCGATGCATTGTGCGGAAAACATAAGGAATGCAAAGCTGTGATGGGATGTAAACCTGCGACACGTTGCGTTTGCTCATGAGGAAGCGCTTGGCATGATTATACAGAACCTCACAGAAACCGCCACGGTTATGCAAAACTCACAGCGACCGCTCCGAACACATCTGGCTTCGCGTTTCTGCAAACATATGCCAAGTCGTAATGAGCTCTAAAACGCGAACATTACTTATAATGTCAAAACCGTACAAATGGGAGATTCTGTGTTGGGTCTTTACACTAAATCGGGCTTTCTTGCCCTGATAATGTCTTGTGTCAATAATTACTTCATACTTAATTCTCTGCTTGCACAATTAACTACCTATTCATGTTGCATTTTTCCCTTTTTTTTTTTCTTTCTGTCTGTCTATACACTCGTACCGTAGAGAACGATTTCTCAACCCTGGGCTCAGGCAGGGGAATGATTAGCATCTTACACGAGACGGGAAATGAGCTCGCCACGCTTTGGTGTACTGAGCTATTTTGGAACTGAACATAGCAGAAGACATTGGGCAGCGCTAAAATAACTGGGTCAGAGCCGAGCAGGAGAGCGCCTTTATCTCGGTTTTTGGGCAGAGAGCAGACAGACATGAACGAGAAAAGATGCAAACTACTTAGCAGCGTATCTAAGGTTAGATACAATTACACCAAATGGCTGCAAGCTTAATAACAGTAGGTGTATTACGTTGGTAAAGAACTACTTTCATGCATGGAGGCTTGCTGAATTATTGCAGGGTTTTTTTTTTTTGTTTTGTTTAATTTCTTTTGGGGCTACAGGGGCAAACAAAAGGGCTGACTGAGTGGAGGTGGAGAGTGCGCTGGGAGTGTGATGGAGGACAGCGGTAGCTCCTGTAAGTAGGGCAATTCCGGCCCGCACCTGGCGGGTTCACCCTCCTCCTGCGAAAACCGCTGACGACGCACCCTCGGCTCTCTCCGCTCCGTCTCCGCGCCGCGCTCTCTGTCTGCTCCGGGCTTATTTTGGTACTTGATGTTTGCTTTGTATGAATACCCAGTGTGTGTGTATATATACAGTATATATAAGATTACTTCCTCTGTGCGGGTAATTGTGTTACCATACGATATCTCTTATACAATCTGCCATCTACTCCGGTGTTTGCGAGCCTGTCACCGAGCACGGCCGAAGCGCAGTGGGTGCGAATGTCTTTGTTGTTTTTTTGTGTTGTGTATTCCCGTGCTCAGGTCGACAGTCAGGAGAGCTGACTCAGTGGCAGAGGGCAGAACATGAGCCCTTTGCTGCCCTGGAGGGAAGCGATAAACTGATTCATTAGCTGGCCTTATGACAGAGCACCTGCTTACACCTTTCTGTCTGGACACTGCAGGTCATCTAGGGCAGCCTGAGATATGAGTAGCACACACACACACACACACACACACACGTTCAACATGCATGCACACTTATTGTCTAATTAAACAAACGTCTTCCTTCAAAAACGTAATCATCACACGCTGGCTTGTCGACTTTATACAGTATCCAGGCACCTGATTTACCGAAGTTTACCGAAGTTTCGGAGGCTCTGAGAGCAAAGCAAAAGACTTTTCTGTGTATTGAGGCTGCGGTCACACAGATGGTGGCAAATGAGTCACTTTAACAAACTTCAAAATGCTGCTGTCAAACCTCCCCGAGACGCAAAAATGAAAAGAGCAGACGTTAATCAATATACCTGTTCAGAGCCGGGCTGCTGTTCTAATAAAGTTCTGACCCGCTGAATAGACCTGCAATCAGCAATAAGTGCATCCACGTATCGTCGTGTCAGTGTTTGGAATGTTTCATTTGTCTGAATGTTCAGCGTTAGAGCCAAAATATTACAGCTTCACCATCACTGGACAAAAGAACCAATAAAAAAAACCACACACACACACACATTTATTGTTGATATCAGCCAGTTTGACGCCTCCAAAGTACGAAAAAGAAAAAAAAAAAGATTGTTTTAACAATACAACTATTTTCGTAATATCGAACACCTGCAATTTCTGCACAGTTCCTGAAAGCCCTAACCTAACCTCACATACAGATCAATCCAGACAGGCAAACTGCACATCTGACTACTTCGATTTCTTAAGTACGTCTTGTAGTATTGTGTTCAGGTTCATGCGTTTAACACGTTCGCTTCGACGGAATTCAACTGTAGATTTCATCCAGATCAGAAGAAATCTCCTCCAACTCCACGTTCCATCGGGGGGGGGGGGTCTTACTGTATGTTCGTGCCCCTGTCCAGCGTCTCGTGCCGCCATCGATGAACCATTAGGCAGTAAAAATGTTCTGACAAATATTTCAGGAATGTGACCGGAACCTTTTACAGTGATTTAACCAGACAAATCTGATTTAAAGAGCAGGCATAAATAAGAGACACGCGCCCTCACCGATGTGCCTGATGAATAATGGATGCGTGTTTTGTAATCATTTTCCAATATTGCGCTGCTTTTCTCAGCTCTGCTCGGGAAGGATTATTTTTTGCCTCCGCTTCACTTTGTATCTCCCTCTCTCTGCTTTTTCTTCCGCACTGAGACACATACCACAAATGTCATCGACACCGAAATGAGGAGGTTAAAAATCCAGCTGGGACTCTCAAATGAGGATTTCTAAAGAATCCTGTGATGTCTTTATGGCTTTACGAGTGCCTTCTTCCCCTCCGGAGGGTGTGGATGGATGGGAAAAGAAAAGGAGCACAGAACTAAAAGAATAGACGAGTCTGTTTCTGCAACTGTAGATGAAGATGGCGGTGCCAGCGTCTGAGCCGAGTGCTAATGACAGATGTCAGTACGTGTGAGGCTGGCAGGAGAGACGGCGATGGCTGCGTGCCACGCTCATGATGTGGTGATAATAGGGGCTGCAGGTCACATGACTTTTTTTTTTTTTTGCACCCAGCCGGTGATAACAACTTTGGATGTGTAAAAAAAGCCTCCACACAGCAACACGGTTTGAAATGAGGCTCAGGAGCGAGAACTGGAACACATCGGCGGTCTTCAGAACTTTAGGGTTCTCGTCCGTTACAGAAAAAATCACCTTCTGATCAGATCCGAGGCGTTTCACATGTGATTATAAAACACCAAGTGCATTTCGTTATGTTATGTATCATGTGATCGGACGAAGATCTCTGGTTAAATAAAAATCACGTCCAGCTTTAGAAAATGTGGGAGTAAATAAATCGCAGGTAGAAAGTCAAGCGGAAATAAACAAGTAACATAAAGAAAGTGCAAGAATTCCCGTGAAAATTAATGGAATGTGATTTTTTTTTATTACATAAAATATATGTAAAAAAAAAAAAAAAAAAACACAAAAAAATTAAATGTGTAATGGACAAAAAAATTAGATAATACAAAATATGAAAATCACAAATCAAATCATGGTGAAAATCATCAAAAATGAACATGGAAATTAAATAATTTTTTTAAGAATGCGAAAAATAAAGGCTGGCGTCACGTGGTTCGGAGGAAACATGGGGGAATGCGAAATTTATTTTTTATTTAAATTTAAAAACGTGAAATTTAAATTGTGAAATAAAATATGAAATAATACATTTTTAATGAAATAAATTAATTAATCAAATAACATGTAAACAAATAAATCTCATGGAAATAAAAGCAGGTGTGAATCATGTGAGCATTAAAGTATTAAGTTCATGTAATTTTTTATTTATTTATTTATTTATTTTTCTGCATTGGGTAAAATTATATACAGGGAAATAAAATATCAGCAACAACACAAATAAGACAAAAGTCATACAAATGCTGAGGTTATATACAGTAGAAATGTGGAAATGCTCTGGTCTGATACGGAACCAGTAAAAGTCTTGCTGGGATTCACCCTTCAGCACTTCACTATCACGCGGCCACAGAGACGGATAACTCATGCAAATCCCACTGTTTCCTGGCGCTGTGTGATTGGGATTGTGGTGGCAGCCAACACAGGTGAGCTCTGTGTGTGTGTGTGTGTGTGTGTGTGTGTGTGTGTGAGCAGAATGCCTGTGGGGGCTTGTTATGGCACAAGGTGAGAGCAGGGTATTAATCAGCCTCCTCTCCGCTCGCTGCACTTCCTATTATAGCCCCACACCCAAGTCCAGATTGATTTTTAATTGTCCGCGGCGTGTAGATATACATCATGTTTTTCCCTCCGCAGAGTGGCATCGAGTCCACGGCTCTCTTTTGTGTTGGCTGTTGGGAAGAACGAATAGAGGAGAAGTTTTAAGGGTGTGCATGGAAAGTGGACTCGATCACTCATCTGGCCTTCACGCTTGGAAACCGATAAGTATCAGCGCCTGAGCTCGGATAACTCGCTCCCTCCCACTGGAACAGTAAATATTGACACTCCATCATTTGATTTTAAGGATTGAGCCTCCCTTACTTCCAGCCTTTTACTGATTTAATGACTTGAAGCGTTCGGCCGTGTTTTGACTCAGGAAGCCAAACGTTCGGGTATTTAAGAATAAACCACCAATTTTAAAGATAATAATATCAGCCATTTGAATTTTATGCCCATAATTTGTGTAATTCCTTCAGTAAATTCATTCGTGATAAATCTACTCAAACTGAACATCAGTTACATAAGTGTACACTATAAGGTCTGGTTCCTCACCAAGTTCCTTCTTCATGTTGTCTTGGAGGACATTTCTTGTGAGCTAAAGATCCATTATAGAGCTAAATCAAGATATGTTTCATAACAATCTACAATATCTTGGTAAAAGAACTACACAAATGAAATAAAATCGAATGAAATGTTGAATGTCTCATCTGCCTGCATATAGGATTGAAGTGAAGGACACATGACTAGTAATCTCCATATCCAAAACTGACCAGCCACTCAAACCCTCTTCCACGTCTTGGTCTCAAGTGGCTTTGCAACTAAAAACAGTCATGAACACAAAGTACCAGGTGGCTGGTGTCAAGACCGGCACTGTCAAGTCCAAGACCGAACCGAATCGAGTCCAAAAGAAACCGAGACGAGTCAAGAGACGAGCTGTAGCTAAAGCTGGTGTGAGATTGTGGAACAGGTTACCTTTAAGATCACTTCTTAATTTAGAAAGTAACGTTGAAAACTCATTCATCCTCTTTGACTTTTATTAATTGATTTTATTTTAATAATTTTTGTGGGTTTGTCATCTTTTATTTTATATGCGCCTGTGTATAAATAGATTATGAAAGTAAATCCCTTTTTATTTATGTCTTTATTTCCATTTTATAGATCAAATTTGCTAATTTTCCAGAGAATTACTGATAATCCTTAAGAATCGTTCTGTATAATAGCTATAGGCTATTGAAGGTCAATGCACAAAACCCAGACCAGACTTCTACAGCACCAGTAGCAGGAATATTTGCAAGAACCCAAAAGATCACTTTGAAAATTCCCCCATCAAGCATGTGATTCTACATCCATTCTATGAGGCAGCTGTGAATAAAACCCTTCCCGATCCTCTATAGTGAGAATGTTTTACCGAGCCAGTCCCATGTTCCCTCCCTCCGTCTGACAGACTTTGTTATGACTGCAGTCCCTAAGCGTTACCTGAGATGGGAGGGTTTTTCCGGCACTCGGGTCTCAGCGACGGAGGGCTATCCCTACATAATTTAATCACATTGCACTGTCTCTCCAGCATGACACACACTCAGCAGGTGTGAGGCGCTCTCCCATCTCCCATCAACAAGAGCGTGAGATAAGCCTGTCATTTCAGCCACAAGCAGCCGGTCCTTAAGCCTCAGCCTCAACCCTATATATACTGTAGGGTTGAGTTTCCAACTGAATCATCTGGCTCTTCTAGAAAAACTGGAACAACATCCTGCCAGTTGTAGGATGTTGACCAGACGAAAGTATCTACAAAGATTAATGTATCGTTTTTTTAAATAATTTTTTTATGAGCATGCTTGGATTTTGAATGGGGGGGGGGGAGTTGGGGGGGGCTTATTCTTATGAATTCGCAGCCATATTGAGATGATGATTTAGTTTCCACAATGAGATCTAAAATTGTTCCTATTAAATAAAAGAATATCTGAATAAATTTGACCAAAAAAAAATACTGTATATTAACAGATTGTGAATATTGAATCTAATTTTCTATTAGAAAAACGAGCCGTGCCAGCAGTCACGTCTAAATAATGAACTCTTATAATAAAATAGACTGCAATCATTTGCTGTAAACAATCCTCTGCGATTCCTAATTGCGCAATTTTCTGCTGGTATGACTTTTACACAAACACAATTGATAACACTTGAGGTCGGAGCTGTAGCATTAAAATAAATTAAATAAATATATAAATAAAAATCCCAAAGTATAAAATAAAAAGATCCCAGGATATTAAGTGTGTCAGCATCAACGACACGAATAAATAAATCTTGGAGAAAAGCGTACTGTACATCTCACTGCTCAGTTTAAATCCACATAAAGGCGGTGTGGCCTTAATGCCCTCAGAGTGTCTGTGGACTGAACCATCTGATATCTCACTGTATGTTCTTACATTGCCATGCGAGTTCCTAACAAACAGAAAGTTGCAGAATTGCTGCAGTGGAGTTGATTTATATGACATTTCATGGAGCAGGTTATTTTTCCACACTACTGTTTTAGCACCTACACATAGGTACATGTAAAAAAAAAAAAAATTGTTTCACTCACAACTCAGGTTTGTCATGTGGTGCGAAAGGAAAGAAGAACGTCATCTCTCTGCATTTGTTTTGCAGTAGTGGAAGGAATAATAATGTAGAAGAAATTTGGTAATCTCACCTTTTTTGAAGAACGCCTTATGCTCCACCCACTCGCCACAATCACGCATGAATACACGAAGGACGTTTCTCTACAACCTTATAATCTTTATACAAACACTAATAACCTTACAAACCAGAGTGAAACCACAGGGCTTTTTTTTCCCCCTTAAAATCCTTTTTCACATTTTCATAAACAACAATCTAGATGTTCCGACTTAAGTTAATATAAAAGCTTCAATGTTTCAATGAATTTCCCAAAATCCCAAAAATGAGCTGTCGACCTCATGTTAAATTTTATATTGAAATATAACAATGCCTGGAATTCATTGTTTGAACAAAATTTACATTATTCCACAACAAACTGTTCTATTACTGTCTTTCATCTTGAACGTTTATAAACAAAATATAGATTTTAATTCTGACATCATTGAAAGAGTAGCCTAAAAAAATGTGTATACTAATGTTCATAAAGTGTTTGCTTTGAAAAATGTCTCGTTTGCTTAAACATTTCTTTTCGAGTTCTAATCAAAACAAACAAACAAACAAAAGAAAACAATAATACATTATGCCTCTCTCTCCCTCGCTATATACTACATATATATATAGTTCTAAAAATATTAATCTGATCTATCTTGCTCTAATCTAACCCTTCATAATTATAAATGCATGTGTCTGCCTTTGCATACACTAATTCTAACATAATACAATTATGCAGGTACAGGTCAAGCGCTTCAGTAAATGCTTAATCAAGCATTCGAATAGGGGGAAATGTAATCTCTGTGACTTTGAGCATGGCATGATGGATGCCAGAAAGGCTGGTGAGAGTATTTCAGATCCTGCTGATGAGATCTCCTGGGATTTTCATACACAACAGTGTCTGCAGTTTGCACAGGATGGTGCAGAAAACAAAAACCATCAGGTCTGACTGAGGAAACACCTTGTAGATAAGAGCGATCAGAAGAGAATCGGCAGGCTGGTATGAGATGACATGAAGGCTGTGGGAAGTTTAAAAAAAAAAAAAAAACATTCTCTACAACCAAAAGCAACTCAGAACGAACAACATGCAGAACCATTAGGAGACCAAGAGCAGAGGACCACAACAGATTCCACTCGGCCGGGAACACGAATCCGAGGCTAGAGTGGGTTCAGTCCCAAAGAAACTGGCACCTGATTGGTCTTTCTCCAATCTTTCTAGTTGCTATAAAAAAAGTTCCTGGTAAACCTCCTGGTATGTCACGACACACTATACAGTCGTCTATCCTTCAAAAGTCTTCCTTTTCCCGGCTGACGTGCCGGCACGGTCTGCTTTATCGCTGCCTCGAAGTGGTTCTGCTGAACATTTTTGCATTTGAATTCATCCTCACAACAACACCATGGTTAGAACCTTTTCACACTGCAACCAAGTGCTTACCGCTACCCCTGCACGGACCATTAGCACTCAGTAAAGTGCACTTAAAGTGGCCAGATTACAACACTTCACTTTACATCCTGCAGATTAAGTTACAGATATGCGAGAGCGCTGTTCAGAGGCGAAGTACAACTTGGAGTTTACAGAGGATGGTGATTTGTGCTGAATCTTGATGTTTGCATGTTGATAAGTCAGGAAACTTCTAAGTAAGTTTTGCTCAGTAATTCATCACGTGCTGTTTGCACGGTGCTACATTTTACATATCTAAGAAATTGCAAACGTGCAAATTTTATGAAAACTTGAAACGTGCAAGAACGATAAAAAAAAATCGGATAAAAATTTGTTACTGATGTTTTATTTATTAAATCTGAGCTTGTGAAGCAAAAAATGTGGGAAATAAAAAATGCTGTACTGCAATAACTGAACCACTCAGCATTAGTGTAGACAACTGCTCGGCTTTCTACAGGCGCTGCTTACTTTCAAAAGTGTTTTATTTACCCCCGGTTCTCCCAGAAGCTCCCACACTGTGCGTAGACATGTTGCCAACTCCCAAAGCAATAAAGGAATAATCAAAATCTGCCCCCGTTTGCACTGCAGGGACCAATAAGTGGCACACTGAAGCATACAGATGACAGTGCTGTGGTGACCTACTGCACAAACATCACCAAGCCCACAGAAGCTTCTGGAGAGAACGCACGGAGAGCTGTGACCTGAAAGCATCTCCTGCCAAGTTCACTCCTCTCTACGGCTCCCTACAGGGAAGAAAGTTGACGGAGTACAACGAGACTCAGACGTCGAACAGAAAAATGAGCTGGAAAGTGCGAGCGGCATAGGAAGGCTAGCATAACACTACAGTCTATAACTGTCAAAGATGCTAGGAAAGACACACTAAAGATCAGAATGGAAAACTACGCGGCTTTAAAACGAATGCTTTATACACATCAGACTATAAACAAGACAGCTTAGATCGTTTCCGCAAGGCGATGCATTTAAGATAACAACGATGAAACCAAGGTGTCAATGAACAAAAACCGAAAGGACCCACCAGTCATGAAACGGCGTCTTCGCTCAAACTTTTTGTTGTTATCGCACCTGATTGTCTTCTTCCCTTTCTTCCGGAGTAGTCTTCTCTCTCGCACGCCTTCTCACTCGCACTGTTTCATTTAGAGCGCACGCTGGAAAGTTCCCTTCTCCTCCTGAATGCAAATCATTTTTTTTTTAAGAGTTGAAAGCTGATGGGCGTGCAGGGAGCGAGGAGGGAGAGAGACGGAGAGATGGAGACAGTCAGGAGAGGGAAGCGAGAGATAATGGTTGAAGGCAGGCAACCAATGGGCCTGGAGCTGAGCGGAGGAGAGAGAGTGAAGGAGAGCGAGAGAAACAGAGGGAGGGAGGGAAGAGAGGGGGGAAAAAAAGAGAAGAAATGGAATGGGGGCAGCACCAATGAGGCGGAGCGAGCGAAGGCAAGGATAGGGGGCCACCACGGCAGAAACGATGCCACGGAAGAGAGCGGCAGACAGAGAGAGGGATGGAGAGAGAGAGAGAGAGAGAGAGGAGAGCTATGTGAGTCACAGCAGTTGCTTTGCTGAAGAGTGGAACGTGTGCATGTGATGGAGGAGTGGAGCTTACCGTCAGCATCATGCCTCTCACATCCACAGCCTGCAGCTCTCCACCCATACACACACCGAGACAAAGGACGAGTGCTGAAATAGAGACTGGGGAAGAGCATCGAGTCCTGAGTCTACTGCTATCTCATGTGTGTGCGTGTGTGTGTGTCTGTGTGTGTGTGTGTGAGAGAGACAGAGATAGCAGGAAAGCAAGAGATGTGAAGGTAGTAAATAAGTGATTTCCCTTCTGTATGTTCTAGACTGAGATTGGTCTCCCCTGCTCTCTCTCTCTGTACGAGTGTGTCTGTGTGTGACAGAGCTGCAGACTGTCTGCTCTCGGCATCGGTGCCTCCCACAGGCCTTGTGGTCTCCGGAGCGGAGATGTGTGTGCCCTCGTGATAGTGTATGTGTGTATGCCCATTTCTGCACCGCTGTATTTAACCTACTATCAGGGAATCTCGAACGCACCCTACACGAGGAGCGAGACCCGGGTGCCGTAGCTTCTCGTCTCGAACCTCGTGTGTAACCCTTGGCTGAACACGCAGAACAGCGGCGCCACGCTCAGCCTGCCACAGCTAATTAATGTCCTCCCTCACTCGGGGCTTTGAACTCCGCCAAAGTAGAGCCGCTGTGAAGTAGAGAGATAACGGGCTTATGAAGCAGCCGGTCCACACTGCCAGGCCGTTTCCTTCTGCTACAGAAAACCGATGAGTCCCTAAACAAAGACGAGAGCAAATCTTCCCTCCACACACAACACGGCTCATTACGGTCCACGTCCCTCGGTTTGGGTTTATGCCTTAATGCCGTTCCAGTGCACATATGGAGGCATGAAAACAATGAGCTGTCAATGCTGGATGCTTCAGCTTTACTGGGTGTGAAACCCGGATTTCTCTTTAATGGCTCGTTTAAAAGGTTCACCTTGCAAGACCAATTATACAACAACTTCCAGGCACGATACGATTCAGGACGAAGCAACATCTCATCAATAAATTCATTATAGGTCAGGCAAAACAGAACAGCTTGGCATTTACCACACATTATGGAAAGGACTGTAGGATTAAAACATGATGCCTTCTGATTAGAAGTGATTAAAGTCACACTGTCAAAAAAACGAAAGAAAAAGAAATGCACTCATAACTTTAAATAACCTTTTTTTTAAAATGTCTTCGAGTCTCGAGTCGTTCATTCTTTTGACACGTGACTCCCATATTTTTATTGAAAACGCAACATTTTAATTTATTTCTGATCAAAAGAAAGAAATGAACGAAATGACTCAAAAAAAGCTTCGTTCATTTTGATGAACCAGATTCAAAGAACCGAGTCACTAAAATTATTCAAAAGTTCAAGTTCAAAGTTCAAAGGCTTTTCTTTGTCATTTCAACCATATACAGTTAGTACACAGTGAAACGAAACAACGTTCCTCCAGGACCAAGGTACTACATGCAACATAAATTACGACATAAATTAACAAACACTAAACTAGCTAACTAAAGAGGCCTAGTTAGCTGGCTACAGTAATAGAGACAAGACAGATAGACCTAACATAAATTACAACATAAATTTACAAGAAAACTAACTAGCTAAGTAAAACATGTGCAAACAAGAGCAACAACAAAGTGACAGTGCAACGAACACGACATAATATAACAGAATAATATGGTATTGAGGTAGTGAAAAACTGTAAACATTCCTTAATACAGCAGCAAGAATTGAGGAATTAGTTGCATAGTCTGGATGTGCGTGCCCAAATGCTTCTGTACCTTTTTCCAGATGGCAGGAGCGTGAAGAGTGTGTGAGAAGGGTGTGTCCGATCAGCCACAATGCTTGTGGCTTTACAGATGCAGCGTGTGGTGTAAATGTCTTCAATAGAGGGGAG
>JAOTQY010000002.1:17865340-17877509 GCA_026413445.1 Dolichallabes microphthalmus
ATGAAGTCTTTACAGAGCAGAAGTAGCAGAAACATCTCAATATCAACTGTTCAAAGGAGATTCATGCGTTTTTTGGACGCCTTCAGCATTCCTTTACAATGTAGAAAGAAATAAACATCAGGAACCGTCATGGAGTTAGACAGCGTTCCAAAACTTTTGAACGCTAGTATACATACTGTAGGTTTAGTATGTTTATAATAAATTAATATACGTAATTCATTGTGTTTGTGCCTTTGTGTTGTTGTACCCTGCATCTCCACACCACGATGCTGATAAACGCAGCATACAGCAAACTTTTGCCCAGAAACATCAAGTAGCCAAATCGTACAGTGACAAACGTCCTCACTAAAATCACAAACAGGCAAATATCATTTTATTAGCAATAAAAACATTTAGACATCATAAACATCAGCTTGTCCTCTTTATTGTGCATTTAGAATTGATCCATTTTAACTCACCTGGTATTTTGTCTGGAAAACAAAAAAAATACAACATTAATTAGTGCATCTCTCAACAGACCAAGTACTGTACACTTAAAGAACCAGAAACATGTGTCCTTAACTTCATGCCTTAGGGTAAAACTGGATTTCAAAAACAAAAAACGAACAAGGTTTTATTTCTAAAAGGTTTTGTTGTATGAGTGTTAAACACGAGCTTGTACCTGGGATAAACGTGATGGTTTTTTTAATCTTCTTCTCGTTTCCATCATAAAACTTAATGATGCATGTGAATTTGTTTTTCATGTTGGTCCACTCGGTTAGATTGACCCTCAGTCTGCTGGACATGCTGTAAAGCCTTGTGTCTGGATCTTGCTGGGCCACATGGTCAGTCGCGACACTTCTATTCCTTTCTTCCCCATTCACGGTCCAATTTACACTAATGTGATCAGGATAGAAATCTTTGGCTAAACACACCAGAGTTACCTTGTCCTTGTTTATCTTTGCGTTGCAGACCTCTTTTCGAGAAGGTGGCATTAAGGTTATTGCCGGACTGGTGATGGTCACGTTGGGCTCTGAGGGGAAAAGGAAAAGATGTTTTGGAGAGGCAGTCAGGAAATTAATCAGTGACAGAAAAAACAATTCATTTCACCGTAAATCCGAGATCATTTATTAAAAACTACATCAAGTGTGATGTCTCATAAATATTCATAAAAAACCATGGAGTGTTAATTGACTTTGATTTGAAACTGGTGTTCATTGATATCCTGGCATTTTATTTTATTTTATAAGTTATTTGTCCAAATGAATGAATAAATACATGCATTAAATAATGAAGTGTTTACATTCACAGTCTCTGACTCATTTAGACGTTCCGCTAAAAACAGTAAGGATGATTCTTTTTGCATTTGAGATCATAAATAGGGGAATATGAGATGATAATGGAACACATGACTGACAGATGTTTCTTGATGCCCAGATGTGTCCTGAACAGGTCTTCAAATCTTTATTTAAAAGATAAAATGCTTTAATAAAATTGGGAGGAACTTCATCATGCAGCAAGACAGTGACCCGAAACACACTGCCAAGGCAACTATAGACTTTATCAGGTGAAATAAGATTAAACCACCTGAGCATTCAGCATCTCAAACACAAATGCCTCCAGTGTATAGCAAAAACAAAAGGTTCGGCATTCCCGTTCCAGTACTTTTGGATAGAGTTGGATATGGACAGAAATTAATGCTAATGAGAAATATTTGGCAATTTTACTAGTATTATGTCTCTGTTCTAATTCTGTTTTTGATTGTATTTATAGACACATTTTGTTTGGAAATAATAATGCAAATTAAGGCCTATAAGCTTAAACATATACAGTAGGCTAAATTCGAGATTCTTGACATCAGGGCAGCTTGTTGGTTGTGTTGGCTTCAAATTGCAAATGGTTTCAAGTTACTGAACTTTATGCACAAAGAGACAACGTACATATTTGTTATTAATGCTGCATACAGTATGCACTACTAGTTGCATATGCTGCACTCTAGAAAAAGTTACGGAGATTTTGCCTTTACTAATGAATATTCATATAGAGTCTGACTCAGCTGTTAATGTAAAGGGTTAGTTTTTCCTATCGGGGGACGGATTGGTGTATGTGTTGAGTTCTCATAGTCATTAGTCGTATATGTTTATTATACACATCAGTCATATACATAAAACAATTAGTTCAGTATTAATGTATTGCTCATTTGTGGCCTTTAAGCTTAAAGCAGCATTTAACTACCAAGTTAATAGTTTGTGTGGAGTTCTGTAAGAAAATAAAAAGATCAATTTAAACTATATGAACAGGTTCAGAACTCAGTCCTACATTAAACCTCTTCCCACTCACTCATCTTCTACTGCTTTATCCTGTATTCAGGGGACTCAGGTCACGGGGGGCCTGGAGCCTATCCCAGTAGACTTAGGGCACTAGGCAGGGTACAACCTGGACAGGGTGCCAATCCTTCGCAGGGCATCTTCCTAATTTTTTATAATTATCTAAAAGAAACTACTTGAAATCCATAACAGTGGTGGCCAACAGTGTTTGTTGCCAAAAGTGAAAGTCTTTGTTTTGTTGACATTCTCAAAAAAATATATTTTTTTTAAATATGGACAAATTAAGATATACTGTAGTAGTAAGAATATGTTCCTTTATGCAATCAAATCGGTATGCAAAAATCAACATTTAGTATGAAGTCATTTATTCTTCAGAACCGGTTGGATCCGGCTGGATCGAGTCAGAAAGGCGTCTGCAGAACTTTGGTGTCACTCACGCGATCTGTGACCACTTGATCACCTCCTGAACTATTTGCCGTGGAATTCACTGTTCACTTCACAGAAATAACAAGTTACTTTAGAATTCCCAAGTTTTAGGTGTTTTTAGGTGACGCCCGGCGTCCGGAATTAAAAGTCCTGCCCCATATTTATTCCATCCATTAACTAAAGCGGCTGATTCTAATTAACACGACTCTTTAGCCAGATAGGATAGAACTAATTACCACCTGTTTTGTGCACAGGGAGAACTACAATATAGGGCAAGTGTTGTGTTAACTCTTTTGGCTTCCACGCTAATCTAAGCTGTACTATTCAATGCTAAAACCTACCTTTTAAAATGAGTTATATCAGATTTTATCATCTAGTCAATTAATACAAGTGTATTGGGTATCAAATTAAATGTTATAATAATAATGCGGTGGTTAACTTACCCAGGACGGTTAATTTGGTCCCTGGTCCAAATTCCAACTTTGCGTAACTTGTACATGTTGATTTATCTCATGACAGAAACCAAACTTACATTCATGAGCATTATTTGAGTTTTCCTAACTTATTAAGAATTTAACAATTAAATCATTGAAGAACTTTATAACTGAAAACCTAACGTGACTGTAAACAGGATAAGTATACAGGATCTTGCAAACCATATATTAAATGAGTTTAAACTGTGGATTTTAATTATCATTGGCAGAACGGATCACGATTCAGAATGTAGCATCTTATCTGAGTTGAAGATCCTAGATATATAATTTAGATTTATGTTAGACGATGTTATTGAGGAAGTCATTAAAATGTAATTGTTGATGAATGAAGCTATAATAATAATAATAATAATAATAATAATAATAAAAACACATTTTATAGAGAGTCATCCTCCATAACCTATTATTATTATTATTATTATTATTATTATTATTATTATTATTATGCTTTTAGTAGGGAATAGAGAGGACAGTGAAGAACACAGATACAATCCTATACGTTTTTTTTAAATAAAGAAAAGTACTCACCTAGAACTGTTAGCTTCGTCCCAGGGCCAAATTTCAAGTCGGCAAAGCTGACACACTGAGACGAGGCCTGACATAAACTTCAACAACTTAAAGGCACTGATGGCTATCAGCGTTTGAGGCCCCTCGGCTTTTAGAGCCTGAAAAAACAAACCTTTCTCTCTACAACCTAACAGGGGCCTCTCATAACCTTCAGGACTGTGCAGGATCAGTTGGGTCTGAGTCATTAACCTCATAATTTAATAAGCCTGCTATAGAAAGTGTAGGAACATGTCGAGCGTGATCGGTCTGGGCTTACAGCGGCTGTGCGACGATGGTTGTGAGTAGTTGCTGCTGCTGCTGCCGCCTCGTTCAAAGAAAATCACATAATCTTTAATGTAAATAACAAAATAAAACATAAACATAGATTTTAGACATGCAGAATCTTTTTGTGGCCCTTTCACATGCAGTGCATGTGCTTTTTATTTTTCCAGATGTTTTGTTCATGATGAACTTATTTTCACATTTTAATCTTTTGCATGTTGAACGCAGGCAGTTACACCGTTACATTGACCATAATATACTGGCGTCTCATCCAGACTGTATTCTCCCTCGTTACTCCTAGTCTTATTGGTTCTGGATGAGAATCCACATGACCCTGAGTAGGACAAAATATTTACTGAAAAAAAATAAAGATGAAGATGATGTAGAATGCATGGTTTTATTTATCTCATGTTGACATAAATTCAAGTGTACAATGGCTGTGTGTATAGACGCAAACATCCTTCAGCAATATTTTCCTTTTCATGACGATACATGAAAAATAAAGCATTAAAGGGAAGCTGGAAAATTCATACAGTCATAATGTTTTAAAATGTTTTAAATAATGTTTTAAATGTTTTTTTTTAGTTTTATACATCAAGTAAAAATCATAAATGCTGAGTAAAATATTTGTAATAAAAATAAGTAAATATATACAGGAAAGGTAATAAAAACAAACAAACAAAAATCATGCTTGTAAATACAGAGCTAATATCAGTACTAGCTGTTAGCATATTAATATAAACTGCCATGACCTCTGTCATGACCTCGGTCATGTGACCAGATGGCTGCTCGTCGTCTCCACACCGGTCTCCATGGCGTTACTTTGAAATAAATCCCTGTGCAACAGAAAATTAGACTTTATATAAATTAATTGTTCTCAGCCTAAGTTGTTATCAGTAACTGTACACACACTTAGTGTAATAATATAAACATTAACATTATAAAGGTAAACATGGTAGCAGTGAGGGAGGTTCCGTACCTGTCTCACGATGTACGCGATGAATAAACCATATGCAAAACTTTTGGCAATGAACATGCCATAGGCCAACATCATGGTTTTCCCTGATCGAACATACTTCTCTAAAATCAGACAACAATGACTGAAATTAATTAAATTACAAATGCAAATTTTTTTAAAGACATTCAGAATGATATATTTGATTAACACATTTCTAAAAAGTATAACCCTATTAACAACAGCATTATGCATAGTATTGGAATGTGGGATCTTACCAGGACTGTACTCATTATCGTCAACTAAAAAACAAACAAACAAAGTTTTAGGAGCATTAGTATAATAATAATAATAATAATAATAATAATACATAGATACATACTTTTAGGACTTATTATGGAGGCGTTATATGGTACTGATGTGGTCCCATTAAAGAATGAAACATTGCAGATGAACTCTTGGCCTTTAGTCCATTCTGTATATTCGATGTTCAGTCTGCTGCTGATGAAGTACAACTTTGTAGTTGTATTTTGAGTGGCAGCCGCGTCTGTACCGACATGATTCTTACGGATTTCTCCACCAATTTTCCATTCTACTTCCACATGGTCGGGGTAAAATCCTTCAGCCACACACACTAGTGTGACCTTTTTCTTTGTACACACTTCATTTAGAACCGTGACTTTTGGTGCAGTGATATTAATTTTTTTATCTGAAATCACAAGAAATGGGACATCGTTATGAAATGGATACGGATTAATAGTGAAGACAAGGAGAAATGAGATGAATCAAATTATTATTTGCATCAATACTTTTTAAAGTAAGTAAAGTATGTATTTAGTAACATATCCAGTTACTACAGTAGTTACAGCATTTGATGAATCGGTGGAGGATTTTATATCACTTCATGTACAGCATTTGGCACACGCCCTCATCCAGAGCAACTTACATTGTGTCATCTCATCTTATCTTACATTTTATATTCTGTATATACTGTATAATACAGCCAGTCATAAACAGCATGTTCCTGTACATATGTATAGCGTGTTAAGCATGTTCTCTTCTTGACATGTCTTATCCACTGCACAATGTTTGCCATGTTATATTGTACATGTATGTACCGGATCCTTATCACCTGCTGTATGTTCTGTACATTAATCACTCTCACCCTGTACATATGGACTCATACCCTCAGTTACCACATTGTTACTTATTTAATAAAACCTATGCACTTCTGGTTAGGTGCTATCTGCATT
Source organism: Dolichallabes microphthalmus (assembly GCA_026413445.1). Taxonomy (NCBI): domain Eukaryota; kingdom Metazoa; phylum Chordata; class Actinopteri; order Siluriformes; family Clariidae; genus Dolichallabes; species Dolichallabes microphthalmus. Next base: position 17,871,603 of record JAOTQY010000002.1, read on the forward strand.
TCATTGGTTTTGAATATGAACTTCACACAATCACGTTGGATCTAATTCTAATCTAATCTCATTATTCATCTGAGCATTTGAGGGTTGAGGGCCGTGCTCAAGGTTTAATTTAGGAAATGTTGTGCATTTATTGCCAAACAAATGTCAAAAAGGTGTTTTGTATTGTCTTTTTAAAATGAAATCTACCACTACATTGACAAACGTGTGGACCGTATGCAGGTCAAGTCTTTAGTTTTGCCATTCTGGTATTTATGATCATCGTTTTGTGATCATAAATACCAGAAAATGTGACTAACAGATGTGGATGTGGAAAAATGTTTGGTGATTTGAGTGGGTCGCTGGGTCAATTAAGTTACTGAAGATAACTTAATGGATATACTGTACACCCATACTGTATATATTAGATGTTATTTTCCTTCTGAATGCAGCACAACTAAAGTGCCACCATTTAGTAACACCCTATCATTGCTGACCCTGAACTTTGACCCCAGCTCCATTATAACAAATAAATTAATTATAGGAATAACATAAAATAAAAATAAAATCCTTTGCTGTGTCACACTCTTAAAGGTTTTTGTTCCAATACATTTGCACACTGCGCCTCAGCACGGTCTGCACTAAAGATCCCATGTTCTAAGTTTAAGTTTAATACATCCATCAATAAATAAAAGAAGAAATTCTGATTTATTACCACATTAATTGTTTGATAACTAAATATCTTTAGTATCGGGAAAAAGCTTTGAGAGAACTGTATGTGCTTATTCAGTAAAAATAATTAGACAGTTAAAGTCAGGTCTTTGTCTATTTTCATCTCATATACTGTAGTAAAGTGTGTGTTGTTTTTAGACCCTGATTATTTAAGTAGTTTATGAACCAGAGGAATATTTTCATGTCTGTACTTAATGTAAGATATTTTAAATGACTAATAAGTGATTTATACAGTATTATTACTCACATGTACAAGGAATGCAACATTATGAAGATAATGTAATAATAATAATGATGTACAGTATAATAAAATCCATAAATATTTTAGATAATTATGAATTATTCAAACTCAAATAGAAAAGACTTTACAATATATTATTGCCGTGGAGGATTACGCAAGGGTATTCTTTTATCTTTTAGACTTTTTGTTTATGAGAGATTCATAAATAGATTTCCGTTCTGCTAACCTGTAGAATTCTAATAGGGACGATATGACTTGGGAAATCACTTTAACAACAATATTTAAATGAATAATGTTTACATGTTGACATTTATATTAAATTACTGTATGAATGGTACAAACACAAATCAGTCTTACATTTGCTGAAACAAAAACTAAGTTTTGACAAGCACACACTGGCGTTTCTTAAACAGTAAGGTTTTGGAACATTTATCTGATTTTACGGTTGTATGTTGAACTCAACTGACTCCTTGGCAGGAAAGCCACAAGCAATTTTCTAAGAATTTACAATGATCCTGTAAGTTTTCATCTCAATGTACAAGCGGGTCGTCTAGCATAATCCACATTTAATTTGTTATACATTTATCATAGACAATGATGAATAAAGCTACATTTTCAGCCCTTTTTCTTGCATTATATATAAAAAAACACGTTTTACAGCAAATAGAATAATCTGTATTTTATTTCTATAATATTTTTCCATATTACCTTCTCAGACAGAACATAACAGTGAAGGCCATCTCACTCCCTAATAAAAACAGATAAGCTTCATCTTACCGAGAACAGTGAGTTTGGTCCCTTGGCCAAAGTATGCAGGTTGGTTGTTCACATTGAATTTCAGTAAGAGGAAAAAGACCTGCAGCTCCTACACTTCAAAGGAGTCCATCTGATCCATTTACACTACCATTAAAAGTCAACGGCTCTTTAAAATATTATACTAAACATGAATATTTCTAGTATGTACTTTTGTCTGCTATAAAACTGTGAACAGAACTCCACTAACATGTACTAGTAGATAATAACGTCACAGATTATTTCTAAAGCCTACGTGACTCATGTTAGTTGATTTATTGTATTCATTGTATTAGAGTGAATTATCTCAAGAACTATCTCTATTATCAGGATGCTGAGTCTACATAGTGTCCCTATGTAGTGTCCCTATGTAGTGTCCCTATGTAGTGTCCCTATGTGTAACTACACTGTATGTTCACGAAATGCCCAGTCACAGTCATTATGTTCAGTTCTCTGTTAAAGTCAGTTAGAAGGAAATAACAAAAAAATAATAATGCTAAGTAATATATTAAATCAAAAATGTGAATTTCTCACCTATCACTGTGAGTTTGGTGCCTCTGCCAAAGTGTGCAGGGCTGTTGAAGTTCACACTGATATCACGCTATAAAGAAAACCTGCACTGCTCTCACAATCTGCTAAACACCAACGTTCAAGATTTTGAAGGGCAATGAATGTTTATTAGAAATTAAAACGATTCTACATGTAGAGGCCAAACTGTTGGCACTGGAGCTGTAACAATGTGTACTGAACGCCAGCATGCCAGAGAAGGTAAAGATTTCTTTTAAGAATAGCACTTTACAAATACTCTAATTACAAACTGATATCAAATAATCTAAAATTATTTTAGTGCATCGTTATGCTCTTGACATGTCGATAACATCTCTATTCCAGGCCAAAGGAGACGAGCATTTCTGTATCATGTTCACGCAGGTCAAGTCAGGTCAATAACCCCTTTCAAGAAACCTTGCTTAAAATAAACAAATGTTTAATTAAATAAATGTTTAAAATACTAAATCACACTTTCTTACCTCTAACTGTGACTTTAGTTCCACCGCCAAAGTACGCCTGATTGAAGCCAGTCACACTGACACTAATCACCCGAAAAACTTTGTGCAAAGACGAACTCAGCGCCGCTATTATGCAGTTCTTAAGATCTTGTAAGAATATATTCTCTATATAATTAGTTTTTTCTTACCTAAAACAGTGAGTTTGGTGCCGGCTCCAAAATATGCTTGCAAGCCGGAGCACAGAGTATTAAGGCTGTATGTTTAACGTCTATACTTAGCTTAGCGTACTACAGCATTGTAGTTTTTCTTTCTTTTCAGACACTTACATCAAACTTAAAGCTTTATCAGCTCCGGACATTCATGTAGAGATTTTTAAAGGTTTTTACCAAAACTGATAAGTCGACATTAAACTGTTTAAGATCTATTACAACGCTGGAATAAAACAGATCATCTTACCGAGAACCGTGAGTTTGGTCCCCTGGCCGAAGTGTGCAGGCTGAGTGTTCACACTGAACAGCAGTAAGATTAAAACAGCCTGCAGAACTTAGGCTGGAATATTTACTACACTTTGTTCCCATCATTGCACATTTCCTACAGAACCCCTACTGTAATGACTCTCATGCCCATGGCGCGCCAGTTGGATTTGAATAAGAAGAGTAACGTCCCTTTTAAAACATTATTTAAATTCATCCTAAACTCTTCACATTGTTATAAAAGCGCAGTCTTTCGAATACACTTCACAGATGAGATTAAACAATAATGAAGTGAAAATGATATTTTCTCACCTCGAACTGTGAGTTTAGTTCCACTGCCAAAGTATGCAGGATCTGTGTATGTCACACTGACACCGAGCGACTGAAAAACCTCCACTCTCCTTTTATTTCCCCGCAAAACTAACCTGAACCTCACTGATTATTTAATAGCAACATTTCTTTGATCTTAAGAAGATATACAGTATAGATCTCAAGTTTTTCTTACCTAAAACAGTAAGTTTGGTGCCTGGTCCAAAATGTGCTTGTGAAGCAGAGCACAGAGTTTCAAAGCTGTATCTTTAATGTCTATGTTTCCGATTCGAAAATTACGCTCTAGATTGCAGTTTTATTTACAATATCAGACATTTACATTAAAACAAGTACAGTGTAAGAAGATTTACTTTAGAGCAAGTTAAAATTTCTTACCAAGAACAGTTAGTTTAGTCCCTTGCCCGAAGTAAGCTGGATTGTTTCCATAAGCACAACACGATCGCTTGTGAACGAAACGGCTGGCGAGCAAATTTACTATAGAACAAACTCGCCTGCTGTTTTATTTATTTATTTATTTTTATAATGTAACCCTTTAAGATTCCCCTGTTTTATAACACAGTGGATAAAACGACTCTAAAACTCATAATATTAAACAGATGCTTGCTATTGATTAGTATCGTGATGTTTCTTACCGAGAACTGTTAACTTGGTCCCTCCACGAAAGTAAGCTTCACGGCTCCCAGAGGCACAGTGTACAAACTCACTAATGAAATCACTGTTCCATCATGTCCTATATACTGAAGTGTGTACAATCTATGATTTGGCTAAAGCTGGATTTCTTTATGTGCATCACATATACAGTATGTCATTCACATACTGTATATAAGACTTCTGTATCATGTCTAAGGCAGGTCTACTGTATGCAGTCTTTATGGAAGCCAGAAATTCTTTAAAACAACACATTTTGCTTGTTCAAATGACTCGTTTCGAAAGTTTAAAAAAAGAAACATGCGTATTTTAGAACAGTTTTTGAAACCTCACCTCTTACGGTAAGTTTAGTTCCATGTCCAAAGTAAGCAGGATAGGTGCCTGTCACACTGAAAAACTAAGCTACTGAAAAACTCCTGAAGGACTGGATATATTTTCGATGCACTAAAAGGTTGACCAACTGCTTATCCTTTATTCCTTTCCCAGATCATCAAAGCTAAATGCTTATTCTAATAAAGAGCAACTACAATTGACAAGTAACACATTTCTTACCAAGAACTGTTAACTTGGTTCCTCCACCGAAGTAAGCTTGACTGACACCAGAGGCACAGCAAACAAGTTCACTAATGAAATCACCCCACTGTCACTTGCCATATAGTCTATACAATCTAATGTTTCCTTACTGCTTACCTATTTCTGTGCATCTACATCATGTGTATTATTTTATTAATAGCAATTTTAGCAAATCTATGAAGCTGCTCTCTCTCTCTTGGGAATAGCATTTTGATTATATGACCAACCTCTTAAAAACATAAGAAATAACTGTGATTAAAGGTAACCCTTTATGTATACCATATTTTACAACAAAATATGTCTAATTAAGCCTCCTCACCTCTGACCGTGAGCTTCGTTCCACTGCCAAAGTAAGCAGGATAGTTGCCTGTCACACTGACACTCAGCTACGGAAAAACTTCCTAAAGGACTGAAAATATTTCTATTCCCTAAAAATAATGACCAACTGTATATTCTTTCTTCTTTTCACATATTAGCCAATCTATATACTGAGAAAATTAAAAGGCATGACTGCAACTGATTAGTAACATGATATTTCTTACCAAGGACTGTTAACTTGGTTCCTCCAGCAAAGTGAGCTTGACCAGCACCAGAGACACAGCGTACGAACTCAATATCGAAATCACCCAAACATATCCATCACCTGCCTATTTCTTTGTGTATCACAAACATATTGTGTGTACGTTTTCATATAAAGTTCGTATAAAGAAACCCATGAAAAGAGGTCTTAGCTCAGAATAGTGGCTCGATTCTAGAGTTTTAAAATCTTGTTAACGAAACTTCATAAATAGACTTAATGAAATTTGATCCTTTTAGACATCGGACAGTTAAGAACATAAATAATTAAGATTTCTCACCTCTGACTGTCAGTTTAGTTCCACTGCCAAAGAATGCAGGGTCGTAGTTATCACACTGACACCAAGCTACTAGATAACGTCCATCCTTTATACTGCTATACATTTTACTATAATATTAATATAGACGTTTATAAATTGACACGTGGTACTGGAGCCAAATTTTAACTTAATTAAATAAAAGACGTAATATTACCAGAACAACCAAAAACACTTTATTATTTTAAATCTGTAATTTTTTCAAATTCTTTAACTCTTTTAAGAAACCATAATCATGCTTT